>VZSF01003856.1:250366-381853 GCA_013398295.1 Chionis minor
TAGAGGATATGGTGTTGGACCTTTAAATGTCCCTCCTAACTCACACTGTTTTATGATTCTTTGTTCTTAGATGAACCGGCTTTGATAAGCTCAGAGTCCATCTGTAAGGGATTCCATGGAAAGCATCCACGAAGGGCAAACGAGCTTGTGAGTGCTGGGAGTTATTCAGCAGCAGCCTTCTGGAAGCACAAGAACAGTCCAGCCCCTGCAAAGGGAAAGGAACAAGGCAGAAAAAGACATCACCCTGGCTTAACAATGAGCTTCTGGGGGGACTAAAAAGCAAAAAAGAAGCATACTGGCCAAGAAAAGACAGCCAAATACCCATTGAGACTACAATAACCTTGCTAAGGCACGAGAGATGCAGTGAGGAATGATAAGGATCAGTTGGAGCTGAAATTGGCCAAAGATACCAAGAACAACAGGAAAGGGTTCTTCAGATACATGAGCAGTAAGCAGAAACACAGGGAAGACATAGACCAATTGATAAACAGGGCAGGGAAACTAGTTTTTAATAATGCTGACAAGGCAGATGTTCTCAATACTTTCTTTGCCTCTGTCTTTGCTAGAGTAGCTAGACACTAGATCACAGGATCAAGTATCTGCGACAATACATGTGTTGACCCACAAGAAGTCAAGGAGAGGCTGGTCTGGGGCCTCTTGCAAGGGCTTGAGGCACACAAATCTATGGTCTGGGATGGAATCTACCCCAGGGTGTTAGGAGAAGTGACTGACATTGTTGTTAGGCCACTGTTTATAATCTTTGAAAAGTCATGGAGATCAGGGGATACTTCTGATGACAGGAAAAAGCAAATGTCATACCCATCTACAAGAATGGCCAAAAAGAGGACCCAGAAAACTACAGGCCCAGTAGTCTTACTTCAATCCCTGGAAAAGTAATGGAACAAGGTGTCCTAGAAACCATTACTGACCAAATTAAGCAGGTGACTGGGAAAAGCCAGCATGGATTTACCACAGGCAAATCATGCCAGACTAATCTGATTATCCTCTACAACAAAATAACACTTTCTGTTGACATGGAGAGCAGTGGATGTTGTTCATCTGGACTTCAGCAAAGCATTCAACACTGTTTCCACAACTTCCTTCTGCACAAATTGGCAAGATACAGACTGGCTGTGTGGTCTGTAAGACGGGTAGGAGAGGGGGATGAGCAATGTTTTTTACTCAGATTGGCAGCCTGTCACAAACAGGGTCCCCTAGGGATTGATACTAGGCCCCATGCTGTTCAACATCTTCATAAATGATCTGAATGATGAGTTTTAAAACCCTCTCACCACATTTGATGGAGACATTAAACTGGGTGGTAAGGTGGTCACATCAGAAGGGTGAGACATCCTACAGAGAGACCTGGATGGACTGGAAGAACAGTATAAAGTTTAACAAAGACAAGTACAAACTCCTGCACCTGGGTCAACATAACCAAAGATCCCAGTAGAGGCTAGGATCTGTGTGGCTGGGGACCACCCTTGCTGAAAGGGACATGGGGGTCCTGGTGAACAAGTTGAACAAGGGGCAACAGGTGTAAGTTGCACTCGGAGAGGTTTCACCCTGACAGAAGAAAGACATTATTTACTGTAAGAACAATGATTCACAGGAACAACCTTCCCAGGGGCATGGTAGTGTTCCCATTGCTGGTATTTTTCAATGAGAACTAGCAGTATGAAATAGAGCCTAAGATTATCTAACACCCTGTAGCTTTCCCAGGCATATAGGAAATATATTTCAATAATTTTGTGTAGATGAAGGCATAGAATTTGTGACAAGCCCTTTGCAGTAGGATGAGACAGGCACACCTAAAATTATTCTTTTCATTTTCTTGCAAATTATCCAAAAATAATATTATATTTTTGGTTCAAATTTGGAGTTCCTACAGAAATAGAAACATGCTCTTTATTTTTCATTTTGATGAGGAAAAAGGGTAAAACAGTTCCTCCAAAACCCCTGTTAGTTTCTGGGATGGTCTTGGGGTTTCCTTTTGGTGGTGTTTTTTGGTTGGTTGGATTGGGTTGAGTTTTGGGGCTCTTTTTTAGTTTAACAGCTGAATCCAAATATTGTATGTGTTCATAACTAATATGTACACTGTCTTATCCAGTTATTTATTATACTTCCATCTAATGTACCATGAAGGGCTATGGCTGGCGTAATTGTGTCTGTTTTGGCCAAATGGCTTAGACTGTTCATAAATATGTCACTCATTAGAAAAGTCAGTAGTGATAGAGAAATCAGGAAAAAAAATCTATCCACATGCTACTGTTTAAATCAAATGATGGAACATGTCAACTCCTTCTTCTCAATTACTGCTTGTTTCTAACTCAATTTGGTCTTCACTTAGTGAAGACCTGTATTACTGGGAAAATTGCAACCTTCTAAATGTCTTGCATCACTCACTCCATAGTCAGCTATTCAGAATAATGTAAGTGCTTTGATGTTTCTGCTTTTGGTACTGACAATTTAGACCTGGTAACATTGTTTCCTTACTTCTCTAAGAGAAAAAAAGTCTTGCATTTTTTTTTTTTTCTCTAATTAATATTTCCATTGTCAGCTGAAAAAAACACAATTTTGAGTTTCATATCCAAAATAAGGTACTGCTGAATGAATAACCACATCTGGAAATGCTATAATGACCTCTCACCAGATGACCATGACATGTCCATTTGAGATAGTCTTAGGTCTCCAAAGCTTGGTTTTTAGTCTCCTTCACATATACACTTATCTGTGCAATCTTGCTGTCTGTTCCTTAATATCATTTTCTTCCCTCAGAGATGGATGTGGTATGCCTCTGGCTTTTAGGGATTATATTGCAGTCTGAATCCTACCAAGTTTATCCAAACTAATTCCACATGACTCAGTTCTGTCATTGTTTCTGACTTTACTGTAACTAAATCAGATTTTCTCTTGGTCTCATTACTTAATGTCATTTAAACTTCAGTTGTCATACAAAGTACCTTAACTTGCATATTGGCCAGTAAAAGTAGTGTCTTCTCCTAAGTGGGTCCCCAGTTACTTCAGTGGAGCCCTGCATAGGCTAAAGCATTAGTCAATGAGGAGTAGTTTGCTAGACGGATCTCAGCTGGCACATAATTAAAATTTGGTCACTTGGTTGCACAGATTTAATTCTGGAATAAACCTTGCAATCCTCAATGATTTGGGTGCAGGAGTTGAATGTGCCATTAACAAGTCTGCTCATGATACCACACTGGGAGGTGCTGTTGACTCCCTTAAGGTACAAGAGGCCTTGAAGGGGGAACTGGAGCATTGGGCAATCATTAATGGCATGAAATTTAACAAGTTGAAATGCCAGATTCTGCACCTAGGGCAGAGTAACACCGGGCACAAGTGTAAACTGGGAGATGAGCTGCTGGAGAGCAGCCCTGCAGAAAGGGATCTGGGGGTGCTGGATGACAGCAGGCTCAGTGTGAGTCAGCAGTGAGCCCTGGCAGCCAACAGGGCAACCCGCATCCTGAGGTGCATCAAACATGGTATAAACAGCTGGTCAAAAGAGGTGATTATCCTGCTGTATTCAGCTTTGGTGCAGCCTCACCTTGAATACTGTGTGCAGTTCTAGGCCCCACAATTTCAGAAGGATGTAAAGGTCCTTGAATGCATCCAGAGGAGGTGAAAGGGCTGGAAAGAGTGTCCTATGAGGAGTGGCTAAGGACCTTGGGTTTGCCTAGTTTGGAGAAAAAGAGCCTGAGGGGTGACCTCATCGCTCTCTACAGCTTCCTGAGGAAGGGACATGGAGAGGGAGGTGCTGATCTCTTCTCCCTGGTATCCAGAAATACAATGCATGCGAAGAGTTCAGATCTGCATCAGGGAAGGTTCAGAGTGGTCATCAGTGTTACATTAATGGTTGGACTAGGTAATCTTAAAGGTCCCTTCCAACCTAGACAATTCTATGATTCTATTAGGAAGCATTTCTTTACTGAGAGGGTGGTCAAACACTGGAACAGGCCTCCTAAAGTGGTGGCCAATGACCCAAGCCTGTCAGAGTTTAAGAGGCCTTTGGATAGTGCCCTTAATAACATGCTTTAACTTTTAGTCAGCCCTNTTATTTTTCATTTTGATGAGGAAAAAGGGTAAAACAGTTCCTCCAAAACCCCTGTTAGTTTCTGGGATGGTCTTGGGGTTTCCTTTTGGTGGTGTTTTTTGGTTGGTTGGATTGGGTTGAGTTTTGGGGCTCTTTTTTAGTTTAACAGCTGAATCCAAATATTGTATGTGTTCATAACTAATATGTACACTGTCTTATCCAGTTATTTATTATACTTCCATCTAATGTACCATGAAGGGCTATGGCTGGCGTAATTGTGTCTGTTTTGGCCAAATGGCTTAGACTGTTCATAAATATGTCACTCATTAGAAAAGTCAGTAGTGATAGAGAAATCAGGAAAAAAAATCTATCCACATGCTACTGTTTAAATCAAATGATGGAACATGTCAACTCCTTCTTCTCAATTACTGCTTGTTTCTAACTCAATTTGGTCTTCACTTAGTGAAGACCTGTATTACTGGGAAAATTGCAACCTTCTAAATGTCTTGCATCACTCACTCCATAGTCAGCTATTCAGAATAATGTAAGTGCTTTGATGTTTCTGCTTTTGGTACTGACAATTTAGACCTGGTAACATTGTTTCCTTACTTCTCTAAGAGAAAAAAAGTCTTGCATTTTTTTTTTTTTCTCTAATTAATATTTCCATTGTCAGCTGAAAAAAACACAATTTTGAGTTTCATATCCAAAATAAGGTACTGCTGAATGAATAACCACATCTGGAAATGCTATAATGACCTCTCACCAGATGACCATGACATGTCCATTTGAGATAGTCTTAGGTCTCCAAAGCTTGGTTTTTAGTCTCCTTCACATATACACTTATCTGTGCAATCTTGCTGTCTGTTCCTTAATATCATTTTCTTCCCTCAGAGATGGATGTGGTATGCCTCTGGCTTTTAGGGATTATATTGCAGTCTGAATCCTACCAAGTTTATCCAAACTAATTCCACATGACTCAGTTCTGTCATTGTTTCTGACTTTACTGTAACTAAATCAGATTTTCTCTTGGTCTCATTACTTAATGTCATTTAAACTTCAGTTGTCATACAAAGTACCTTAACTTGCATATTGGCCAGTAAAAGTAGTGTCTTCTCCTAAGTGGGTCCCCAGTTACTTCAGTGGAGCCCTGCATAGGCTAAAGCATTAGTCAATGAGGAGTAGTTTGCTAGACGGATCTCAGCTGGCACATAATTAAAATTTGGTCACTTGGTTGCACAGATTTAATTCTGGAATAAACCTTGCAATCCTCAATGATTTGGGTGCAGGAGTTGAATGTGCCATTAACAAGTCTGCTCATGATACCACACTGGGAGGTGCTGTTGACTCCCTTAAGGTACAAGAGGCCTTGAAGGGGGAACTGGAGCATTGGGCAATCATTAATGGCATGAAATTTAACAAGTTGAAATGCCAGATTCTGCACCTAGGGCAGAGTAACACCGGGCACAAGTGTAAACTGGGAGATGAGCTGCTGGAGAGCAGCCCTGCAGAAAGGGATCTGGGGGTGCTGGATGACAGCAGGCTCAGTGTGAGTCAGCAGTGAGCCCTGGCAGCCAACAGGGCAACCCGCATCCTGAGGTGCATCAAACATGGTATAAACAGCTGGTCAAAAGAGGTGATTATCCTGCTGTATTCAGCTTTGGTGCAGCCTCACCTTGAATACTGTGTGCAGTTCTAGGCCCCACAATTTCAGAAGGATGTAAAGGTCCTTGAATGCATCCAGAGGAGGTGAAAGGGCTGGAAAGAGTGTCCTATGAGGAGTGGCTAAGGACCTTGGGTTTGCCTAGTTTGGAGAAAAAGAGCCTGAGGGGTGACCTCATCGCTCTCTACAGCTTCCTGAGGAAGGGACATGGAGAGGGAGGTGCTGATCTCTTCTCCCTGGTATCCAGAAATACAATGCATGCGAAGAGTTCAGATCTGCATCAGGGAAGGTTCAGAGTGGTCATCAGTGTTACATTAATGGTTGGACTAGGTAATCTTAAAGGTCCCTTCCAACCTAGACAATTCTATGATTCTATTAGGAAGCATTTCTTTACTGAGAGGGTGGTCAAACACTGGAACAGGCCTCCTAAAGTGGTGGCCAATGACCCAAGCCTGTCAGAGTTTAAGAGGCCTTTGGATAGTGCCCTTAATAACATGCTTTAACTTTTAGTCAGCCCTGAAGTGGCCAGGCTGTTAGACTAGATTATCATTGTAGGTCCCTTCCAACCAAAATATTCTAGTCTACTCTAGTCTAGTCTATTCTGAAAATATTGAGTTTTCATTGAATTGTAAGCACTAAAGCTTTTGAAGGACCAGCTCTAAAAACATAATATAGGAACCCAAAGTGAAACTTAGAAAATTCAATTTTGACCACAGTCCTCAAAAGTTATCAGAAGAAATGCTTAAACATGCAAGATGCCTCATTTCCCACAACTAACATCTACAGATATATGAAGTTCATCTGTTTATGATCAAAGCCTCCTATTCTTGGCAATATTGAAAGTTTAACAGTGTTTTCAAATCAACACATTCTTTTACAAAAGGAGATTGTACTATTACATTTTGAAGAGCATGTTAAATGGTGGAAGCCAAATTTGTTGATAAACTTACTTAAAAATGAAGAATGATGTCAACTAAAGAAACCTGTAATGCACTGACTTTACTACTGAACATTAAATGATTTAAGAAATGGAAGAATTTAGTTTAAATCCTTCCCTCTAGGGAAGACTTAAAGCTTTATGTCCTCTTTTCCAAATAAATACTTTAGCCACAAGTTGATATGCTAGATTGGAAAGTTTAGGAATATGGTCAATAGACCTCCTCTTGAAGATATTTTAACTGACAAAAAACAAACTACATGTTTGGTGAGCCACCAAAAGTGTAAATATGAACATATTTGTCTAATCTGGGGATGAGAGCACCTGAATGAGAGTGATGGATAAACCCTTATCCTATAGGCTGTTTACTGTAAGGTGCATACAGTAAACAAACACTGAATAATAACCAACTTGGACTGCTTGGGCACACTATGAGATATGATGCATGTGAAATTGATCCCCATCAGGTTGGAAGGGCAATTGAAACCTCCTGTTTCATGTCATGGGTGAATGCTCTAACTACAGAACTACTGAGCATAATAGAGCAGGAGAGAAAGCTGACCCTTCTGTTTTGTTTCAGAAGTAATAATTACCATTTGATGTGTGTAAAAAGGAAGAAGAGTATAGTTATTTAACTTTAGGAGAGATTTAAAACTAGGAATCCAAAGTGGAAGGAGATATGGTTATTTTCAGATGCTGATACAATGGCTTCCCCTTAGAGCATAAAATTTTTAGAATACTTTGTACAACAGCAGTCATAATCACAAAAGATATCTAACAGTTATTTCCGTCTTATGGGCTATGATTGGGCTGCTATTCTTATTATTGAGTATTAGGCTCTAGATTACAGTCAGGTAATAAGTAAAAAAAATTCTTGCATATTTGCAAAGTAATTAAATTTCTCTTACCATTGTTTCTTTACCTTAGGCATACACAATTTGTATTTTTTATGCCCATATGCAAAAATACAGTAATTTGACTCATGAATTGTAGAAGGAATCTGAGGTAATCTACCATACAAAGGAAGAGTATTGTCATTTAGACCTTTAGTTCTGAATCAATGAGCTTAATTCTTCATGGTCTTGTTCGGTATCAATCTATTCACTATAATAGAATTTCATGGGAAATAAATGAGAATAGCACTGGCCCCATTATATCTGTGCAAATTTCAACAAGGATAGTTCAGCAATGCCTAGAATCTCACTAATTTTAAAGATCCAATTTCTTTTCTCTTAGATATAAAAATCACAGTAGGAATATCACTTCATAATATTTGAATTCTTCATTTATAATTTTGGTCAAAGAAAATAAGATGCTAAAGAATAATATTTTTTTTCTCACATCTTTCATACTTTAGAGAGCCAAAGGAAATTATATTTCTCTTACTGCATAGCATTAAGTTGTCCTATTGAAAAGTGTTAATTTGAAGATTGAAGGTTATGCTCCCTAACTGGTAGCACGTACAGAGATGTACTAAGCCTTGTTCTTTTGCCATAATACAACTATTTTTAGTTAATAATATACAATTTCAGCTTTTAAAGTCAGTTTATAATTTCATTGACATATTTATAGGCCAAGCTCATCTCCAGTCATGATCTGACACTTTAAAGTTTGTTTCTAAGAACATTTTATCCCTTGTTAAAATATGGTAGCAAGACAATCTAAGACTACCCTGCTGATTCAATCTTCATAATTTTTTAAAAAGGTATTTGAAACAATAGCATGTATCACTTATGTGAAAATATTTTAGACCAAAAATAAGTATTATAGCATGACTTTTCTAGGTCTATGGAGGTAGCTGCTATCAAAGAATATTTTTGAGAGCATTCAGCATTTGGCAACATTGCAAATTAGGACTTTGATAAACACAGGAGCACCTTTTGCAAACAACCACAATTTATCTGTCTAAACCCTCAAAACTCATTTTTAGTCCTAGCGATTCCTAAGAGATTCACAGTAAAGTGAACACCTCAGTTTCTCCTATTGAGCTTATGCAGAGCTGCCTGTCATGTATTTTGTGTCTAAACTGAGTGTTGAGTTCCCTTTCTGCCTCACATACCTTCAGCGGGCACACTGCTTGTGTCCTTCCCTAACTTCTAAAAGGATGGCAGAGGAGGATGTTCCTGCTCAAAAACTGTATCTAAATGTAGGAGCTCTGGTTTAAATCCCTCTTTTTGCTTGATTGAAAATGTGTAATAGTAGCAGGATGTATCCTGCTAGTTGAAACTGGGATAGTCTCTCAATGTTTTTTCCCCAGTCTGTTTTGCTGGTCCTGCTGTAAGAAAGCCTAATTAATTTTTCACACTATGTCTATGCCAGCAAACAGTACTGAGGCACAGAATCAAGTACTAGTAAACAATTGTCTATACTGGTTACATCTGCATTAACAAGAATTTGTAATATTTTCAGCTGGGGTGGAGTTGACTTTCTTGCTAGCAGCTGGTATAGTGCTATGTTTTGGATTTGGGAGGAAAATACTGTTGGTAGTGCATTAATGTTTTTGGTTGTTTCTAAGCAGTCAAGGCCTTTTCTGCTCCTACACCACACTGCCAACAGGTAGGCTGGGTGTGCACAAAAAGTTGGGAGGGTACACAGCTGGAACAGCTGACCCAAACTGACCAAAGTGATACACCACAACGAAGGGCAGGTAGGTACCAGCAGATCAGTATAATAAAAGAATTGGTGCTGAAGACACAGTCATCACACTGTTTGGCAATACTGTGTCCTTTGTCCTCATGCCTTGTTTCATGGGGTAGATTCCAATTCTGGTTTTGGTTCCAGGAAGAAATCTATTACTTTTATGAAATGGATCAGCTTTTGTAGGAGCCACTTAAATAATCTTTACACTGTCAAGGGCAAGCAGGTGAGGTTATCACTCTTTGGAGAGCTGTGACTTGGCTTCCTGAGTCTCCCACCTCAGATAATTTCCCTGAGTAGCAGTGGGCTTTGGTGAGACCACATTTTTTGGAGAAAGGGATGGTCTGCCTTTGGTGGAAGTAACTACTTTCAAACCACTTTTCTGACCCATCTCCTTAGTGGAGATGAATTCTTTCCTTCAGCTCAGTAGCCACTAGTTAGTGTTACCAAAAGGAAGCTAGTTCCCTCCCCCGGCCGCTGGGAATTTGACTGCTTCCTATGCTCAGCAATTAGACATTGCCATGCTAAAATGAAGTCATCCACACCATTGCAGGTGTAAGTGTACAGAAATAGTAAGGAAATATGCACTGAGTTATGCACTAGGTAGGAAAATTGCCAGCAGCATTTACATTTTAAATTTTTTTTTTTCTATTTTTGTTAACATTTTTCAGATGGTGCTATTCATGAATTAACAGTATTCTACATAGATTTCTTAGTTCTGAGAATAAAAACCTCCAGAAGTCCTCTTTAGTTGCATAAACTTAATTTAAAAATATTTATCACATTATTTAAATACCTTCTTTACTTAAACTGTGGTTGCATTTGAGCACTTTGCCCACCTTCTTAAGTCTTTAAAAACATAAATCCATAATAAAGAAACAGTAAGAGCTTGAAAAGGGCCACTGCCGTGTCCTTTAAATCTGAGGTTTTAAAACATTTCTATTTTTCTTTCTTCTTGTCTTTGATAAATAACACTTATCTTACTTAGTTCAGTAGTGTTTCATACTGACCTAAACCACTTTTATATTCTAAAGCTAAATTCATAATTGTGTTTGAGGCAAATTAGGATTTTAAATTGCTGACAATATCTCCATCACCCATTTATGCTTACAGTAGTGGCCCACAGTTTCTGACAACATTTTATTCCTTAATTCCTTTAAACTACATAATAATTTTGCTTAAAGGCTTTATTTTTATTTTTATTTTTTTATTATTTTTTTCTTCTGGTAGTTTATCATCAAAGACTTTACATTTTTCCTACTAAATACTTGCTGGTTTCTTTCTTGGTTTTCTTTCATTTAGCAATGTTTTCTGGGCTGGACACAGCAAAATAATTTTATCTTTTACATTCAACTCAGACCTCTATAAGTAGTCTAAAATTGCTTCTTTCCTGTTCTTCTGTTTTCCCATTCTCTATGCTTCTAATGTTGTTTGATATTGGTAGACAAAATGCAGTATTGAAGAGTACAATCAGAAAATGGAAATACTACATCAACATTTCCTTTAGAGATGAGCATGTTGCTTTTCAGACTGCTACAACATCGCTATAAGCAAAAATTTTAAACCCACACACTAGTTCGTACTTTCTCGACACATGCTCAGGTTTCCTGCATATCTCAGCAGCAGGATATAGTTTATATCAGTTTATGCTTAGACAGCTAACAATCCTATGCAATACCTGCTCTGGGTAGAAATAATTAGTGTGTAAAATTGGTCAACACAGGGATTTGTCTAACTCTGAATAACAAGGCAGTGAACAGAGAAATAAGGATATTATTCACCTGCATGCCTACATTAACTATTGGAGAGGCTGAGACATAACAAAGATACTTGAGTAATATTAATTTTCTTCAGAATTTTTATAAATAGTCTGCTGGTTTATAATTGATTTCTATGTTCTAATGTTTCCTCTCCCTCTCAGTGAAGTGTTTTATATACCAATTTCATGTTTATAACAAGTACTCATGAAAAGTATTTTGGGGAATCATCTGCTGATAAAGTTTTAAAATAATCTGAAGATACTTGAATTTGCCCCTTGTAAGTATCAAGCAGTAGGGATGAACAGACATCATTACTTTGTTTTGTAGAAAGGAATCTTATATTTCCTGCAGATAGTCAGGAATATTATGTGCCACATAAGAATGTCTTCTAAGAAGATACTGAGTGCATTCATATGTCTCCTTATCAGACATTCAATAATCCATATATATAGAACATGCTTTGATGCAGCACATTACAGGGGTTCAACCATTTACCTATATTTCATTAAACCACAGAGTATATGAGTGATAGCAACATCAATAAAGGAATAAGACTATGCCAGCTACAGAATTTGGCATTTGACAGGATAAGAAAGAGGCAGAAACAAGGGTTTACAGAAAAATTTGTAGTAAATTGTTGGAAATTACTAGGAAAATACTGTAGACATGAATAGGGCTGTAAGTAAAGATGACAGATAAGAGGCCCTCTGAAAAACCTTCAGAGTAATCCTTACTGAGAACAAAGGAGACACCTATTTGAACTCTTAGAAATCTGGATGACAGAGAGATAAAGCCATAGTATAGTCCTTACATGTGATGACTTTAATCTTGGAGGTGCAGCCAGTCTGTTGTTAAACAGAGAACACACTGATTCTTTCATAAAATTAAGGGAGATGGTTTTCTATTTCAGTAAAGATGTGAAAGTTCTATTCCATTTGTTACCATCATTTCCAAGGAGTACTTTATTTACTGATTTTCTAATTCATTAGTTTGTCCTTTTATGCAGTAACAAAACTGGAAAAGACAAGAATGGATTTTTTTTTTTTTTTAAAGAAGAAAATATTTTGTGCCCAAACAACCAGAAATAATGCTAATTATTTTTTATCATATGATATTTTTTCTTAGTTTTAATAATGCTAACAAAATTTAGAACCTGACTTTTGTCTGGAAATACAAAACAAGACCACTAGAAAGCACAGTTAAATATTAGGGTCCGTAAAACTAGGGTCATAACTTTTCCTTTGATTCAGCAACCTTTCTAAATGTCAATGTTAATCTCAACTTCCATACATTTTGAGCCAGAGAGTGTTACCAACCCTCTTTGTTGTGGACACAGTCTCAAAAATGTCAGCTGTTTGTCAGAGATATAAGTTATGTTCTCTGAAGTGTTATTCATAAATGTTATGTCCCTGGCTGCTTCTATGTTGGATGAATTTATTTTCTAGGGTAGAATAGACGCCCTTCCTCCCTCAAAAGTCCAGCACAATAAGAACCATAAAAGATACATGTAATACATTTTGTTCTCAAAATGTTTCACTGCATCACCAAGGCAAGCAGTCTTGGGAGTAGCTCTGTAACTACAAGTAGAGTCTCTAATATGGTTCCCTATATGGATTTCACTCACAATGTGTTTTCTAGATGACAGACAATTTCCAAAAAGTACAGGAGTGATGTGATGTTACCTTGAACGTATACACAGTTTTTAAACAGCATGGCATTTTAAAAATGTTCTACTCCCCTTGATAATAATCTCTTTCTAACTTTTGAGTATAAAGTTAGCAATAGAATGTATGATAGGAATTATTACCATCTTCAGAATACAGATGAAGCCCAGATGTAAGAATTCACTCATGAAGCGGTAACACATGACAACAGACAAATTAAATTGAAGTGTATAGATGAATGTTTTCACTTGCTATGGGTGAGATCATGTTACTTTTTAAATCCTAGTCTAACAAAATACAGTAGCCTTGGGAAATGAATAAGATCATACACAACAGTACAACAGTACAACCACAGCACTGAGGTTTTTAAGGAATATTTTGAGAAAAATTAAAAAACCAGCCTAAAACTCTCAAGCAACACTTCTATCCCAAACAATAATTATTGTCATTTTCATTGTCATTGTCATTCTGTATTCACACAGAATACCAATGCTATGATGGCTTTAAGACTGAGACCTGTTGACCATAATTGATTTAACGGGAATAGTAACAATACAGGATGTTACATTCACATCAGTTTTGCAACTGAGTGTCTTGTGAGAAAACAGAAAGGTCTACATTGATAAATATTTAAAATCTTCTTTACCTGAGAGTTTTTAATCTTTCTAAATGACAAGTTCAGGGGCTATAGGGAGGTGTTCTGCATATCAAACACTTAAGTATACAGTTACAATGTTTTTCTGAGGGATAATGCTTTTTAGTTTAAGACAGTATGAATAGTACAGCTACACTTAACTTGTGCCTAGTATTCAAACTTCAAGATGCACACTGAATAGGCACTGAGGCAATTTGATGAAGCCCTGCACAATGTATGTTTTAAAGAAACAACTGAAATTCTGAATTCAAGAAAACCTGAAAGTTTTCATTGTAAGAGTTAAAAAAAAAAGAACAAAACAAAACCACAGTCAAAACCTCTCAACATTCTTACTGTGAGCCATCAAGTTTCCTCTGCAATTTACAATGGCATTTTAGCAACTTCTCCAAGGTTTTGTTTTGTTTTGTTTTTAATTTGGAGGATGGAATGTAAAGTGGTATAGCTATATTGGGTAGGTTAAGGTGGTTTTGCTGCACTAAACTATCAATCTAAAAGTTAGGTAATTCAAGCTAATTTAAACAGTGGAGAGAGAGAGGCACTTCTACATAGAATAAGCATCTAATTAAGTTAAGATTGAGTTCTTTCTGTATTTACTACAGAAGGTGGTTGGACAACTATACTGCCTGTATAACTTACAGAAAATCTAAGATTTTAAATCATAAGTAATTGGTTGTAAGGCAGCTGTAGGCAGCTCAATACATTTACTACTAAAACTGAAAGGAAAAGAATGTCTCATGGGAATACTGGGCTCAGAGAAAGGAAAGCTTTTTCCCCCTAATTTTCAAAATTTCTCTGTTGCCTATACCTTGTGAAATGGTTTGACATGTCATCTGTACATCTTTAATGTACTGACAAAGCTTTTGTCTTTGAATTTCCTCATTTGGCTGGTTGTGGTATTTTTTCTGAACTTAATGCAACGTGCATTATGTTCTTTTTAAGCAGAGCTCAAGAGCTGGCAGTCCATCATGGTAATGGACATGATGCAGTAAATGGTTTTCAGAGTGCTAGGCTGTGGTTTGTTTTAATTCCTAATACCTGTTTTAGGCTACGGAGTAGGAATGAGACTTCTTGAGGTCCCTTCCAACTGGAAAGATCCTATGATTCTATGAGTTTACCCTCAAACTCTAATTTTCTCCATTACGTGCTACAATACCACTTACATTTCTGAGATATAACTATTGACTAGAAATGTCTCCACTGAGTGAATTTAAGAATTCTGATCACGAAGAGTGAAAATACCCAGTTACTGTTTCCAATCAATTGAGTTAAATAAGTCACGGTTACTACAGATATTGTCTGTCTATATTTTGCCATAAAATATTAAAAAATCCCAACAAACAGTCAAAAAGACTAGTAGTTTTTTCATGTAGTTTTCAGATACCTTGTTAAAACCAGTATAAATAATTTGTAAAATAAATTGCCAACAAAAAACCAGGGTATATCAATTTTCAAAAAGGCTCTGATGCATTACAGAGGTCCATGGTTTTGTTTGATTAAATATTTGTAATACAAGTATGGGCCTGATTTCAAATGTTCATGTTATGAAACTATGCCTGACACATAATTGCAGATAACAAGCATAAAATTTTTCTCTGTAGTGATGACATGAAGTATTCTACTCTTACATTTTGTGTAGCGTCGTGGTTGAAACCCAGGTAGCAACTAAGCATTGCACAGCTGCTCACTCACTCCCCCTCTGGTGGGATGGGGGAGAGAACTAGGTAAGTAAAAGTGAGGAAAAACTCATGGGTTGAGATAAAGACAATTTAATACGTGAAGCAAAAGCTACACACCCAAGCAAAGTAACACAAGGAATTCATTCACTGCTTCACATCAGCAGGCAAGTGTTCAACCATCTGCAGGAAAGCAGGGCTCCATCACCCATTACAGTTACTTGACGAAGACAAGTGCCGTCACTCCAAACATCCCCCCTTCCTCCTTCTTCCCTGCAGCTTTTGTCACTGAGCATGACTTCATACAGTATGGGATATCCCTTTGGTCAGCTGAAGTCAGCTGGCCCTGCTGTTTCCTCTCCCAACTTCTTATGCACCCCCAGCCTATTCGCTGGTGGGCTGGTGTGAGACACAGAAAAGGCCTTGACTCTGTGTAAGTACTGCTGAGCAGAAACTCAGATGTTGTGTTATCAACAGTGTTCTCATGGCAATACCAAAACATAGCACAATAGAAGCTACTATGAAGAAATTTAACTTATCCAAGCCAAAACCAGTACACATAGAGCTAATGAAGCATGCTAAAAATGTGTTGCCATAATTTAAAATTAAAGATGCAAACCTGAAGTTGATCTGAAATACTTGGTATGTAAAAGAATTATAAACCTATATGTAGATTTCTTAAATGTATCTTACAGGCATTAACATTTATCCTTTAAATGCACAGCTTTATGTTAGTTTAAATGTTCATTCATCATCTTGGCACCCCTTTAAAAGGAGGACAAAGTAGCAAAATCTTACACAATAGATGACTATTTTTCAACAGCAATTAATAAGAGACATTTTCATCCTTTCACAGTATTCAGAATGACTCAGGCAGTAAACAGCAGGATATCACTTGTATTAAATATACACGACAGTCTCTAAAGCATTTTATATGTTTTGAAAACTGAAGTATGTTATCCAGTGCTGATAAGAAAGAAAATCTAAATTAGTTTAAAGCTTGGGGGAAGGGGGGGGGAGATTAAAAAAGAATTAAAATCTTCGTTTCTTCCAGAGAATAAGCATACAGCTGAATAAATCACAGAAAACCAGACAGAACAACTGAGGACTACTGTTTCAAACAGAAGTAAAAACACTAACATACTGAAATTATAAGAATATATCAGTCGTGTAAGCTGGTATGTGAAGCACACACACTTTCTAAAAGATTCTGAAAGCCATAAAAGTCTGAAGAATTAAAAAAAAAAAAGAAAAATACTAGATCTCATAAATTTCTCTGAGATTTTACAACTCAATTGACATTTCCTGGAGAATATGTTTTCTTTAAGTTACATGACCTTTTATTTTATTTTCTTTCTGCATACAACACCAATTTTTTTGATTTATTCAGTCACTAAATACTTGAAGCTAAAATCTCTCCTCACTAAGCAAGTGAACATAAATTTTGTCACTAAATAGATATATATTTTAATACTAAATACTAAAATGTCAATTTGGGCCCATAAAGAATGTCTTGACAAGCTTAAGGACCTTATTATATGATGATTCATACATTAAAGTAGCTAAGGTTAAATTACAAAATCTATTTCTATATGTTTTATCTTATTGTCTTTATCTATAATTTCACCACGTTTTCAGATGTGAACAGGACCAGCACTTCTTCTTTGGAAGAAGCTTTGAACAAGCAAGTATTGCTTAGATTTTAAGCAAGTAATTCTAGATCCTAAAAATTAAATGCTATTTTTTAAAATATAAGCAAAGTGGTTAAAGTTCAGTTTATAAATAATTTGTATTCCTAGACTTCTGGAGGAATCCTTACCATATGGCTTTCTGTGATAGCATTCTTACAATAGACAAGAAGCTTATTTTTTTCTGTGTGTAAAGCAATTGCACAGAACAATGTTGAATGGCAAAAGTATGGAGTATCTACTACTACTGACCTTCTGAGCTATGCACAAAATATTCATATGGCAGCAAGACACAGAAAGTTACCACATATCAAAGACAATCCTGCTAGATGTGCACTATCCTCCTGAACGGAAAGCCGCACCTATTTTACCTAACAGGAGTGACAAGTTGTTTACCACTGATGTAGATGAAGAGTAACAAAATGTCTCAGATCATCCTAGGTTTCAACTTAAAATGAAAATTATTTTTAAAAAAAAAATCAAGCCTTGCTCTGATGAATAAGATTAGTGCTTAAGTTCAAGAAGATTAGAGAAAGTAAAGTTTCCTTTATGGGAAGGTCAATACCTACTTTATATATCTCTTTCCACTTCAGTCTGCAAAACAGTGTGTACTTTCTCATGGTAATCACAAAATTCTGTCTTACAACACAATTCTTGCAGTGAAGAAGATAGAAGAAATGGAAGACAGTAATGAGAATCTTCATCTTTTAAGTCTAAGTTCTGTCCCTATTTTTATGATCAAAGCACTTTGGTTTACCCTGTAATTGCTGTTATTTGTAGTCAATAGTTAATGTTTCTTCCCTTGAAAACCAACCGTCTTAGGACTACAAAGTAGAGGAATGCAAAATACTTTTGTCTCTAATGGGAATCATAAAGCTGACTTCTGCTGTTACCTTTGACAAATATTATATCAAAGAAAGTAACTGTAATTATATTGATTGAAATTAGTGTATTTGCATGAAATAGTAATACAGGTATGTGTTCTGACCAAGCCTGGCACATAATCATAGTGAGCTTTTGCCTATGAATATTTATTTTATAAACTTATCTTTTGGAGAGAAGAAAATAAAACCAAGAAAAACCTATCATCACTGTCATTAGCAAGATTAAACATCATTGCTATAGAAAGAATTAAGAAACCCCCAAATCCCAACAGTCAAATAAACCTTCAGCATGAATAGGATTTAGCATTAAGTCTGTATAAAAAACATAAAAATTCTCATTCGCACTTCTACCTAATAGCCAAAACTAATGGCATTTTGGTGTTGTTTAAGGAAAAAAAAAAAAAAAGGTTTCCAAATTCAGTTTTTTCTCCTTAAATAAAAGTAAATTAAATTTAACTGACTATAAAAATACATGTTTTACACAAAAGAAAGCATCCATTTCTCTCTGAAAGTTCTGAAGTTTTACTTGGAACAAGTACTTCAAAAAATAACAGATTTTTCTATGGAGCAAATCTCTGATTTAAATACAAATCCTGACATACCCATAGTTGAGTAAGGGCATATGTTTCCATCTGCATTTCCATATTGACACATCCTAGTATCTTCTCTTTCTTGTCACTAGTCTGGCTTCCTTTTGTCCTTAAACCCAAAGTCAGTGTGGCAGTAGCGGTCACAAGGCAATATGTATATATTTAACAGCTGCACTGTATACAAGCTGCATTATTTTTAATGGGAAATCTAATAAAGAAGGCTAAATTTTGTATTAAACCTTGCTTGGAACAAATTTATTTACTTCTCCATTTAACCTTTTTCTTACCTACAATTATTTTTAAACACTGGTTCAGATGGTCACCTTATTTTAGAGCAGTATTATTTAGAAATATTTTGTGTCGTTTGAAAACAAAATATTTAATCATGGTTTCTTGTTCTGATTATAGGAAAGCAAATAATTCCCAGGTGTTACGTTTTTTCTTATACTAATACCATTAGGGTGTTGAAATAGAAGATTTGTATACACCAACATACCTAGTTAAGAACAAAATCATAGCATAATAGACTAAACTAGGTGGTCCACCAAGTCCTTATTCACCCCACCACTCAAATCTTAAAGCTACATTTGGTTGCTCAGGGCTTTAAAATAGGTCACCTAAAAGGTATGTTGAACCTTTGAACCTGTATGCTGGTAACAGTAATAACGAACACACAAGAATAAGACAAGAAGAACCACGAATATTTTTTCCAAGATAATGAATCTATAGTTCAGCCACTATTTGAGACATAGTTCTTCTACTGGCAGATAATACTTCCACTCTCCACCTAGAGGAATTCTCTTAATTCTACCATCTCCATATTACTGGTCACCTACAACAACAGTAATGTAGTTACCACATAATTTAAGATCAAGCTTAACTGCTGTAGAATAAGTGACAGCACATTTACTCTGAGACAGAAATTATACTTGCTGCATTTCCTTCTTAAGATAATAGCAGCATGGAGTTGTTTCAAAAGATTAGGGTATGTCTAAGTGCCTAATGGAGCTGATCATTATTTAACAAACTCTAAAAGAAACCAAAATATGTCTGACTACACAGATGATACAGAAACTCATATACTTTGCAAGCTTAGTTTTTCCAGGCACAGCTCTGCAAGCTGATGTACAGACAGGAGTCATGGCAGAAGAGGGGACTGTCTGCATATTACTATACAAAAATGTTTTCTATCATGCATTATTTTGTCCTTCCTTAATTATCTCATACATTCATTGCAAATATAAAATTTAGACAATGTAAGTATGTTTGCACATCTGATTTCGATAACACTGTTAAAGATGGCTGTCTTTTCATGACTGAGTTATTTTTTTAAAAAAGACCAACCAGGCAACAACTTCCTGTCATAGTTTAACCCCAGCTGGCAACTAGGATCATGCAGCCACTTGCTCACTTGCCCTGGTTGGGATGAGGGAGAGAATCAGAAGAGTAAAAGTGAGAAAAAACTCATGGGTTGAGATAAAGACAGTTTAATAAGTAAAGCAAAAGCCATGCATGCAAGCAAAGTAAACCAAGGAATTCATTCACTTCTCCCCACTGGCCTGCTTGCTGGTGGGACTGTGTGAGGAGCAGAAAAGGCCTTGACTACTTAGCAACAACCGAAAATATTAGTGCGCTACCAACAGTATTCTCATCCCAAATCTAAAATACAGCATTATACAAGCTGCTAGCAAGAAAGTTAATTCCATCCCAGTTGAAGCCATGACATTCTCCACACCTTATTTAATACCACTCATGTCTGCTTTGGTCCCACACTATCCAATACATCCTCATTAACCAACCCCCTTCCCATCCTTTGGGACAATACACAGATATCATTCTCTGAGTCTATGGACCTGTGAAATGTCTGTAAAATGTCCATCAATGTCCATTGCGTACATTTAGTCCACGACTTTGGCCTCTACCTGTCATAACAGTCCTTTCAGGGCAGGAGAGAGGGTGTGTGGTGTTGCATGGGGTTACTGGGCACCAAAGCCAGCTCAGGTCGCATCACAGCTGCACTTGTACTGCTTCTTGTGAGGCATGTCCTCCAGTAGTTCAGGTGGTTCCTGCTATAGCAATTCCTAGAACATGCAACTCAAATCATGGGTTACAACAATTAAAAGGTATATTCATTACAATCTTGACCTCTGGCCCCTTTGGGCCATATTATAGGATTTAATATTGCAATGAACTCCTCCCTTTGCTCCTATCCTGGCCAGCAACAGGGGGTTCCTGCTATAGCAATCCCCATAACATGCAACTCAAATCCTGGACTTAACTTTGCTCCTGATTTCTCTACCGCCTCCCCCCTCCCCAAGCAGTGCAGGGCGATGAGGAATGGGAGTTACAGTCAGTTCATCACACATTGTTTCTGCTGCTCCTTTCTCTTTAGGGGAGGATTCCACACACTCTTCCCCTGCTCCAGCATTGGGTCCCACCCACAGGAGACAATTCTCCATAAACTTCTCCAACGTAAGCCCTTCCCGTGGGCTGCAGTTCTTCATGAACTGCTCCAGCATGGGTCGCTTCCTTCAAGTATCCAACTGCTCTGGTGGTAACCTCCATGGGCTGCAGAGGGACAGCCTGCCTCACCATGGTCTTCACCATGGGCCACAGAGGAATCTCTTCTCTGGTGCATAAAGCACCTCCTCCCCCTCCTTCTTCACTGACCTTAGTGTCTGCAGTGTTGTTTTGACTCAAGTCCACACTGGAGTTCCAGCCTGTCAGCAGCACAGAAAATAACAGCCCTGGCCATCTGCCAGCCCAGGTGCATCACCATTGCAGTTATCAAAATGTTCTCAGGCACAGCAGAGTAAGATGGTAAGTAGTACAGCAAGCAGCGAAAGCGAAAAGCAGCCACTAAAAAGCACAAGACTTTAATTTGTACTAGGGCAAGCAAGCTCCATGGCAAGCAGAGGAGCCTGCCAATTAATAGTTAAACAACAATAACAGCTATAAATTCGATCTAGAATTCCAATCAAATTTCTCATTATCTTGAACCCTTCAAGCCCAACGTTGGGCACCAAAATGGACTGTTGTGGTTTAACCCCAGCCAGCAACTATAACTATGCAGTGGCTAGCTCACTCACCCCAGCTGGGATGGGGGAGAGAATGAGAGAATCAGAACAGTAAAAGTGAGAAAAAACTCATGGTTTGACATAAAGACAGTTTAATAAGTAAAGCAAAAGCTGTGGACACAAGCAAAGCAAAGCAAGGAATTCATTGACTACTTCCCATCGGCAGGCAGGTGTTCAACCACCTCCAGGAAAGCAGGGCTTCATAACATGCAATGGCTACCTGGGAAGACAAAATGCCCTCCCTTTCAGTGTCTTCCCCTTCCTTCTTCTTTCCCTAGCTTTATATCATATGACATGGAATATTCCTTTGGTCAGTTCAGACTAGCTGTCCCGGCTATGTCTCCTACCAGATTTTTGTGCCATCCCAGCCTACTCACTGGTGGGCTGATGTGAGGAGCAGAAAAGACTTTGACTGCTTAGCAACAACCAAAAACATTAGTGCAGTACCAACATTATTCTCATCCCAAATCTAAAACACAGAACTACAGCATCTGCTAGCAAGAAAGCCAACTCCATACCAGCTAAAATCATGACACTTTCCTTAAGGTTAGTGTTTGCAGATACTCTTCAAAAGGTAAACAGATTATAAAAACTAGAGTATAAAGATATTTTCTTTCATAATGTATGCTGTGTTAAACTACTTCTCATTTGTTATGAATATCCTTGACAGGTGAAGTGTGAGTAATAGAAATCTCTTTTGGATGTTTAGACTGCAGAAGAGAGTTTAGAAGAGTGTAAATTATATATTTAGCATTAAGAGTTATGCTTTTGAATTACATCAGTTTTTATGGTGATAAAAATTCTTCCTAGCAGTATTAAATTTGGACTAGATTTAGCAATTTTCGCAAGTATTTTCTAGAGGGAGGGTGATATAACAGAGTTGAGGATTTTGGATCAAGGACATGATATGATTCCTCTCCATCACTCAGGTATTAAACATGAATTATAGAAGGTGATTACACCTGTCACCTTGCCTGAAGCAGTAGTATGAAGGTTTTTACAGAGCTATCAAAAACCTGCTGTGTCAGAGATTAACATGATTTCAAATTGTTATCAAGCACATGGAACATGGGAAATACAAAGAAGCTTCCAAACAGTTAAAAGGTCTCCTTAAATGGCAGCTGTTACAAAAAACGGTGGTTTTATTTTCACTCACATTTTTTTATAAATATATAACTTTATTTTTTGCTAACGCAGGAAAAGGTATTACAATATGTTTTAAGAAAAGTTTTAACTCAAAGCAGTTCTACAGAAAAGCAGTATTTTCTGAGGTAGGTGTAAAGCAGATGGCTATCACTTGGTATAGTAACAGAGAAGGTAAAGATGATTGTGTTTGTTTTGATTTAGTTATTTCCAAGACCAAACGGTTCAATTTGCAAGAAAAAGACTAGGTTGGTTTGTTTATTCTCTTATAAGCATCTATCTTTCTGACATATTCAAGGTCAGGTTGAACAGGGCTCTGAGGAACTGGATCTAGTTGAAGATGTCCCTACTTCTCGCAGGGGAAGCTGGACTAGGTGACCTTTAAAGGTCCCTTCCAGCCCAAACTATTTTATAATTTTATGATTCTATGATCATGTATGAGAACATCTGAACAAATTGGACATATACATAGCTGTGGGGCCTGACATGGCAGGGTGCTAAGTTATTTCACATCTTTGCATAGACATTCTCTATCATCTTTGAAAGGGTCATGAGGACCAAGCAGAGTCTTGAATGATTGTGAAAGGGCAAGAAATCTGTCCATCTATACACAGGGCAAAAAAGAAGATCCAGGGTACTGCAGACCAGTTAGTCTCACTTCAGTCACGAGGAAAATTAAGGTCTAGGTCCTCATTGAAGATATTTCCCAGCACATGAAGGACAAAGCAAACAGCAAAAAGTCATGGGAAAAGACAACACAGTTTTACTAGGGGTAAATTGTGCTTGACCAAACTGATTGTTGTCTGTGATTAAACTATTTGCTCAGTGGATGAAGGCAGATCTGTGGATGTTGTATATCTTGATTTTAGCAAAGTGATTGACATAATCTCCCACAACATTTTTGTTGATAAGCTGGTTAAGATATGGATTGGACTGGCAGACCACAGATTTGGTGGAAAATGAGCTAAATTGCTGGGCTCAAAGACTAGTAGTTAATGGTTCAAACTAGAGTGTTTATGAGTGTAGTGTCTCAGAGGCTGGTATTGTGTGTCAGTATTCAGTATCTTTATAAATCGTTAGGATGATGGGATTGAATGCACCCTCATCAGCTTTGCAGATGATATCAAACTGGGAGGAGAGTTAGATATACAAGAAGGAAAAGACACCATACAGAGAGACCTCAACAGGATGGAAAACTGGGCTAACAAGAAGTCCACTAAGTTCAACAAGGATAAATATACCGTCCTGCAACTGTGATAGAAAAATTCCAAGCATTAGAACAGGTTGAGATATATGAAAAGCAGAGGTGTGGCTCTGCTGGAAAGGCCCCAGGTATCATGAAGGTGAGCAACCTGGACATGAGCCAGCAGTACGTGCCTTGGCAAACTGTATCCTGGACTGCATCAGCAAGAGTACAAGGAACAGATCAAGGAAGGTGGTTACTCAGCTCTGCTTGGCAGTTGTTAGGCTACACCAGTTTCAGCCTCCCCAGTCCAAGAGAGATATTGAAAAATTAGAAAGGAGCAAGGTGATTAGAGTTGGAAAATTTGATATATGATTAAAGATTGAAGGAATCAGGCTTGTTCAAAGCAGAGAAGAGAAGGCTTACGGGGACTCTAACTGCACTCTGCCAAAACCTTAAAAAAATTACAGAGAAGGTAGGGATTCCCTCTTCAGAAGGATACATGGTGATCGGGTAAGGGGCAACAGGCACAAGCTGATTCAGGGCAAATTCTTTCTGAATATAAGAAAAAAATTCTTTATCCTGAAAACAATTAAATATTGGATTAGGTCACCCAGAGAACTGATGAAATCTTCCTGTCTGGAAATATTCTAGACTCAGCTTGACAGGACCCTGGATAACCTAATCTGAGGCTTTGCTTTCAAACAAAGTTTGGACCAGATGATTTCCAGATGTCCATTCCAACCTGGACTTTTCTATGATTCTGTGATATCCACAGGAAATATCTCTTACAATTAGAGATGATGAGAAGGTGAAAGGATGTGGCTGACACAGGCGTGACCCTTGGTCATAAGCCCTTCTGAAATTCAGGATATACTTGCTGAGATTTGGTGTCACATTAACAAACTTTTCATGTGATTACATCTCTTGTTCAAAGGTAGGCAAAGTCGTTGGGTTTTTTAAGCTCTTCTAAATCACTATGGTAACATTCTTATGTAAAGCACCCTTATGGTAGCAAGAGGGATGATAATTTCTCTGGCTTCAGCTTTCAAAAATTAGGTATCTAATCCAAACTAGCCATCTAGGATCTCATCATAATCAGTGCAGATAGACAGATGTCTCTGGAAAGAAAGATTCTCAACAACAATCACAAACCAGATGCCTATCACTTAGGCATGGCTAAAATTAAGTGAGATGAATTGCTTTTTAAGTGGCATGCCCAAGGAAAAGTAATTATGTCTTGCATAATAATTGGTACAGAATTTTTCTGAAAAGGAGTAAGTCTGAAAAGGGATGCACCCTGTACAGATTTATGTTCTGACTAAGAGAAAATAAATGAGTTCAGATATTTAGGTGGTGTTTTTTTATGAGGTGTATGACACAATGATCCTAAGACCATTATGGGGCTGTATAAAATCTAGTTACAGAATAAGAATATCATTGAATAGAGATGGAAAGATAGCAAATTTAAGAGTCGCTGACAAGAAAATGTGCTGGGACTAGGAAAAAGAAGCCACAACTGTTTTGTGCTGAGTATTGTGGCTCGGTTTAATTTGTACTATTCCAGACTTCTATGCCTTTTTAGTACTTTTTTTATACCTAGTATACCAGACTTTAGTACTGTTTTATAGTATAACTTTGATTAGTTTTAAGAGGTTATTCCATTTTTTAATGATCTGTAACTTCTTTTAAAATAGAATAAACACTTCAGCACAGAATACTCTTAGCCTTCTGAAGTACTTGATTTATTCCTTGCCAGCAGCACAACACCTAAAGTCTTACATAAAATATGTTGTCCACTGTTGCTGCCTTAACTCCTTCAGTGTTTTAACGTTATTTCAAGGGGAGACAGATCTCTTTACCTTGGGCTTTCCACATGATTATGGTCCTCTGCTTTTCAAATCAATTTCTGAGGCAAGAGATAGAACCAATGCAAATCTTTAGAAACAATGCTTTATTTGCTCCAGGCATTTTGTCTTATTTTCAGGAACAAGAATAAGGCAGAGCCCATAGAATCAGTGGCTGCGCAGATCAGTTGGGCTCAAAACATTATTGCTTCTCCTTACTTTGGAATGGGGTGTGGAACATAGACAAAATGACAAAATGAGATCTCTAAGTGCTGGGAAGTTTTGTACATCATTTGTATCTCAGTTACCTAAATGGTAATTTTAAGAAATATTTTTAAAAGACACCTGTTTCCTGAATTCTAAACTCTTGAAAACACAGTTCTGTGTTAGTTCTCATTCATGTTCAAAACAATGCTTAAACTAGATACACAGATATTCTCATCCTTTTTTTTTTTTTTTTAGTCAAATCAGGTTAAGCTAAAGAAATGAGACCTATAAATGTAAGAAAGAAAACAGAAATATAAGAAAAAGAACAGTGAATGTAGATTATTTACTTAGCCTTTCTTAGCTCACTTCTTAGCCAAACTGAAGATTGTATTATGCTCTATCTGTTCTTATAGGCACAACACAACATTCCTTTGTTGTAACTGAGGCCCACAGTTCTATTGTAAACTAGGCAAATTAGCTAGTAAACATTTTCTGAATGAATTTCCTGTTATAACAAATGTTATTAAAAATTGAAAAAAAAGACGTGGAATTTAGTAACAATAGCAAGAACAAAACTTTTCAGTTATTATGGTGTGATGGGTTGACTTTGGCTGGTCTCCAGGTGCCCACAAAAACACTCTATCACTGCCCTTCTCAACAGGACATATCAGAAAATACAATGAAAAGCTTGTGGGTCAAGATAAGACCAGAGCTCACCTACCAATTACAGTAACAAGCAAATCAGAATCAACTTAGGGAAATTAATTTAATTTATTGCCAAATAATCCGAGTAAGATAAGAAATAAGAACAAAACTGCCTTCCTAGCAGCCCTCCCCTCCCAGGCTCAGCTTCAGTTCCAGTTTCTCTACCTCTTCCCCTCTGAGTGGCACAGGAGAATGAGGAATTGGGTTGTGGTCAGTTCATCACACATTGTCTCTGATGGTCCTTCCTCCTCACACTTTTCCCCTACTTTAGCGTGGGGTCCCACCCACAGGATACAGTCCTTCATTAACTTCTCCAATGTAAGTCCTTCCCATGGGCTGCAGTTCTTCATGAACGGCTCCAGCATGGGTTCTTTCCACAGGGTGCAGGTTCCTCCAGGAACAGACTGCTCCAGCATGGGCTGCTCTCCAAGAGGTCACAGGTCCTGCCTGGAGCCTGCTCCAGTGTGGACTCTCCGCAGGGTAAAAGACTCCTTCATGCACATCCACCTGCTCTGGCATGTGGACCTCTATGGGCTGCAGAGGGACAACCTGCATCAGCCTCCAATGTCTTCTCACAGAAGCCACCTCCAGACCTACTACCAAAACTTTGCCACGTAAACCCAATACATACAGACAATGTGTAAGGACTGTGAGAAGTATTTGTACTATATGAAAGTATAAACAGAAGTCTATAGACTAAAGCTGACATGTCAGATGTAAACCTAATTTGTGGACAACTTATTCAGCCAGTATCATATCTGCGTTTTTTACAGAAATAAAAAAAAGTAAAGTGCTTTGAGAAAGCAGCACTTCTCAGTCATGAGAAGTGACTCTTACTAAATAGGCAGCTTACAAGGAACAAGATATACAGGTTCCGCATCTCTTAGAGTCCTATATCACCTCCTCTTTTGACTATCACATCATACTCACAGGAAATAATTCCCACTTACGGACTTGCTTGACAGAGTAAAAGGCTACTCTATAAGAGGCAGAAATATTCCAGTGCAGTTGTAGAATAAGTTTTAGTTTGTTCTCCAGGTTTTCTTACATGCATTATATTCAACATATTTCTGAACATTTCACAGTATTTTTTCCTGTGAAGTCAGAGTACCATTCATTATAACAAATTGAACTGGACAGGCACAGCATATTCTTCTGGTTTGCATATATTACAGGGTAAACTGAGAAGCACAGATGTGGACCCTTACTAGCAAGAGATCACAGTATTTTTATGGACAAGTCTAAACAAAATGATCAGCCTAAGTATGAGAAGAGGTTTGTGTTTATTTTCTCTGTTGGCTGCATCTGGCGCTTGTAAGGCTTTTATTCTCAAGTGTTAATTTACATCAACAGAATAATTCATAATTGTTATTGTGAGTTATTTGATAATATATATCACTGTATTTGAATTTTGACACAGCCCCACAGTGCTGGGTAAAACTAAATATCATGCACCTGTGATCCCAATTTATGCAAATTGTGATAGGCTGTTAAAATTAGCTGTCTCTAGGCTACTTTATGTGACTACATGGGTTGCTTCTTTTGTGTGCATGTGTTTACAGAAATGAATGACAATCTGTCTGTGTTTTTCCTTTCTGACACACACTGTCAGAAAACAGAGTACTGTGTTCTCTCATATATAACACTGACATATACAATTGAATACCTGCACTTTTTGCTTTTCCTGCTCTAGCTGTTAACAGCTAAGTGCTAATATGATACAAAAGCTATTAAAAACAGAGCATATTTATATACTGGCCTGTTTATACTATCTTTTATATTAAAAATCTACAAATATATTTTATAATATTTTCTCAGAGTTGGTAGTATAGCCAGAAGAAAAATAATTTTGTAGTAAATAGTCTCCTGTGATTTGGTAATACATGTATATGCCTTTAAATTGTTTATTTTATTACTCATTATTTAATCACGTTATCATATTTAGTTAGGAGGAAGTGTATTTTATCAAGGACAGGAATATGTCATCTTCTCTCTCTTCTGTCATGTCCAACGTTTCCAAATCTGCATCTAAACTATCTTTACTTTTTTTTTTCCTCAGCGGAAGTTCTTAAGAGGAATACTTATATTTTTATATTTTGAATACAAGCAAAATAATAATTTCTAGATTTTGCGGTTTTGTCAGTCTCATCTGAGTGGCAAATGTGATCTGAAATGGGTTATTCTCTTTATTAAACTCCTACACATTTTTATTTCCTACTGCTGCATATTTTGATGGATATTTAAAACTCCCTTTTTTATTGATCAAGCCTTCAATGAATGAGTTTATTACAAAGTTCAGAAACCATCAAACAGAAAATAATTCAAAGGCCTTTCTCACTATGTTTAGATCCAGAAATAATTTTTGTTTATTTGTATTGCTACTAAGACCATCATAGAATGCATCATGGAAGACTGCAAGTTTCCTTTTACAAATTTGCAAAGGTTTTCACACAATTCCACAAGACTGCCTACAGGACAGCTGTATTTATTAGTGTTGATATCACAGTTGCATAGAGAAGAAAATATGTTTATACAGAAAAAAAAAAGAAATACAGAAAAGAAAATGTATAAAATGGAATGACTAAGCATTAGACACCTAGATGGTTACAGGACAGAATTAGATTTTACGAATGAGAAATAATAGCATCCCACTGACTTATGAGGGCTAGGATGCTACCCCGCATTTGGGAACAGTAAAGATCCCATATTACACAGGAGGACAGAAACAAACAATGTGGTATTGTCTTCAGGCTTACACAGATAAAGAAGATGCAGCATACAGTGAAAGCAGTATAACAAATCTTTTGCAATTTAGAGAGGAAAAAGGCATTTTAGATGGAAGAATATGTATTCATTTTTGTTGATAATTTATTGAATTTGCTTATTTGTCATTTTGTCAATTTTTAAATTCTTTTGTGTTGGCTGATAGTTTCAATTCCTCCTCCATTACTTAACCTACTGTAAGGCATTTATTCTGCATGTGCATACTACAGCTACAAGGCAGGCTGATTTCCCTTTGTGTTTTTGAGACACCTTCTGAGACACTGAGGTAAAAAGAGCGATGAATATGAGAATGACAAGCATAATGTTAGTATCCAGCAAAGGTAATAAACATTCTTTTTTTCCTCTCTCATCTTCTTTCCATTCCAAAATTCAGTAGAAACTACTGTGCTTAATATTCTCTCAAAAAAACCCTTTACAATTTAAAATGGGTCTTTGATGGGAAGCTAAACAAAATCTAGACACAGTGTACAGGGAGTATGTTGCAAGATGTTGGAAACGGGAGGTGCATGGCGGCCTCTGTGAGGACAGGCCGGGGCTGCCCTGGGCTGGACACAGCTGGTTCCAGCCGGCTCTGACCGACCCCCCGCAGGGCAGGGCTGGGCCCTGCAGCCACGGTGCGGGAGCCTCAGGGAAAGGTGTTTAAGGAAGGGCAAAAAATGCCACATGGTGGGAGGGATGATGGACAAAAAAAGTAAGAACAAACAGAGGCAATACCAAGGTGAGAGAAGCAGTAGGGAAGGAGGTGCTTCAGGCACCAGAACAGATTACTCTGTGAGCACGTGGAGATCCCAAGTCAAGTCTGTTTTGCCCATGATAGAAATTCACAAGTGATCTCCCTGTCTTTATGTCAACTCACTGGGATTTCCATCCCATTTTCCCCCCCTGTTGTGGTGAGGAAAGGGAGTTAGAGAGTGGCTGGGCGGGGATCTGGCAGCCAGCCAGGGTCAACACACAACTAAGATACATAATGTGTAATACATAACATAAAACATGTACATGAAGTGGAATATAGAATACAGGACATATAACTCATCATACATAATATCATATATCTTCTCAGAATTCTGACATTGGTTTGAAATTTAGGAAGAAAAATGTCCTTTATGGCAGCTCCATGAAAAAAAAGGCAGCTTTGACGCAAGGCAGCACATTTGGATAATTAATAAATTATTAAATTACGTACTTAAGACTGTGATTGAAATAATTTGTGGAAGAGGAAAATTACTTGCAGAGACATATTTTGTCAGGGCTTTGAGGGCGCTGCTGGGACACAGTGTCCCTGTTCAGCCACCCTGCGGCCTCCCCCGTCGCTGTGCTCATCTCAGGACCCCATGTCAGTCCCCTGGGTCCCCAGTGATGGCGCAGCCCTGCCCTGCCTGGCCGTGGGACATGTGCCATGCGGAGATGGGCCCACCCATCGTCCCAAGTGCCAGCCTGGTCTTGGCAAAGCTTTGAGAAGTTTTTCTAATCATCCATACCCTCATTTTACTTACGAGCTGGATGATCCATATTTTTGAGACAGTTTGCTTACTGGTTTTCAACTCCTGTTAGCTTACGAATACATACAGGATTTTAAGGATTTTTTAAGGGATGAATATGAATATATTTTGCCCTCTTTACTGTTTTAGTGTCCTGATCTGAAGTAAAACAGAACCAATTTTCCGTTCAGTAATTTTACTTTGCAGCTAAGCCTCTTCTAACTACTGAAATTAACAGCATATTGTGCAAAAACTTTTCACTCTTAAGAGTGAGAAGACCTATGTTTATAGTTTATGGCAAGGAATGGTATGCAGAGAGGCCTTTGCTTATACTTATTGCTATAACAACCAAGCTCAGCTAAGTCTTTTAGTTGGAGGGTCAGAAGATGAAAAGCATAGAGGGGTCACACCTGTGGGGAGGAGCAGACAGGACAGGTGACCCAAAACTGACCAACAGGGTATTCCATCCCATTTGCGTCATGCTCAGTATAAAAGCTGAGGGATGAAAGGGTCAGCTCTCTTTCTTCAATGGTTGGCATCTGAGGAGGACTCTCTCTGTTTGTCTGCCTTTGATCCCAGTCCTGAATCCAGTTCCCATTCATCGCCAAGTCCAGTCTGGGACTTCCCTACTGCCTGCTGGTGATGTGATTATCATCCTGGGAGCTTGATGTGGTTTTGTATATATTTCATTATTTCTTTTTTATTATTTTATTCTTCATATTTCATTAAAGTAGTTTAGTTCCTTCTAAACTCATAAGTCTCTATCTCCCTCCTCTCCTTGGAGACGAAGGTGGGGGAGACCATCTGTCATTCATCTCAGGGCCAGTCTGGCCTAAACCACAACACTTAGTGCTGGGAGTAAATCACGATTTCCTTACATGCCTTTGCAATGCAGAATCTATAATGAAAGGGTGGCTGGACTCACGGTCTCAAACACATTTGACTTCTAGGAGCTGAAGTTCTGTGTACTTGACTTGAAACAAGTCTCTTTCACTCTATGTTATTAACTTAGCCCTGACTACTGACTGCTGTTTATCCTTTGCAGTGCAGCTACTCTGACCTTAATCAGGCCGACTTGATCATCACTGAAAGAATGATTACCTAGGAAAAGTAGGTAGGCTGCAAAGTTAAAACCTGTGTGAATATGTATATACTGTGTATGAATAATATTTTCTGTGCTACTGCAGATGCTAAAGTGATAAAGGAAACATACAAATTTAAAACCTGGACTAAGAAGAAGGGAACTTGGTTTTGATTTATTCACAGAGATTATGTTCAGATGGGTATTTCTTAACCTTCTAAGCACAGCCTGAACAATCGTCCAGGCTCTTTTTGGCTCTGTCCACTCTTAAAACTAGGAGAACTACTGACCTTGTTTCTCTGGATTCAGTTTGTGCATGTTCTCGCTTCATAGTAAGACCTGGATGCCTACTGCATGCTATACTTTTCACACAAATCTTCATGGAAAAGGAACAGTGTGTACAGGTGGGAAAGAGACTGTAGTAATAGGGAATTAAGAATCAAAGACATGTTGCCATCTGGATATAAAATACAGTTCAGGTTAATACTCACTGAAAGAATAGTTTCATCAGTGCCACACTAGCGGAGTGTCTGTCTGAATACATCTTCCTAAGTTCAAAATAGATAAATATATCACAAAAAATGATTCAAGCAGTGCAAGAATATATGCATAAATGAAAATTATTGTGATGTAAGTCTCTTCCAAAGCATCCAGTTTAATAACTTGTAAACACCTATTAAAACAGTTTTCAGTTTAGGCTGGGGTCTATGTGAGAAAAAAAGTAGAGAAAGGGTGGTAATGAGATTCTTAAAATCCATAAGCTTATAGAAGCGCAGTGGACCTACAGCAGAGTGGCAAATCTCAGCGCACAGGGATGTTTCCTGAAGTAGGGAAAGGCTTGGGCAGCGGAGAGACCTGCCAAGAGCCAGCAGCTCTCATGAGAGCAGCAGAAGAGGCTGAGATGTTGACAGAGCAACAGCGACCACCCCCACGCCTATAAAAAGCAGCCTGGGGAGGGTGAGCGACTAAGCATGCTGCCAACAGAGCAGGCAAACAGGGTGTGTGGCAGTTTATGTGGAAGAATGCACAGGAAGGGCGCTTCTTCAGAGGAGAGGCATTCCACTGGCATGTTCAAGGAATTAATATTGCATGACTGACTCAGGAATTCTTATGCTTTAGAAATGATGATTCGAAAATGTTCACGATCACTCACCTATAAGATGAGGGCTCTCAGTCTGTAGAGGCGATGATCGTACGTGGCATCCCAGCCCACAGTAAGAGTCCCCAGCTGCAGACCTGCTGCTTGCGAGGAGGACAACTCAAATTTTTTGCCCTTGGGCAGGCTCCATTTATACCCTAATAAAACCTGATCTGTGGTCATATATGGTCATGCCAGCTCTTACTGGCTGAGAGCCACTACTTTCTCACCTTTCAACTGAAATGCGTACATGCTGACCACCTCCCTGTGGGAATGACAAGACCCGTGTGGGGAAGTTTTCACAGTCTTTTGTCAGGTCTTTGTTAGGTCTCCATCAGGTCTTTGTCAAGGCAAGTGCATCTACCACAGTGGGGAATATGAAGCTTAAGGGCAGCCTTGGCTGAAGCAGCCATGAAATAGTGGAGTTCAAGATNCCATCAGGTCTTTGTCAAGGCAAGTGCATCTACCACAGTGGGGAATATGAAGCTTAAGGGCAGCCTTGGCTGAAGCAGCCATGAAATAGTGGAGTTCAAGATCCTTAGGGCAGCAAGGAGGGTACACAGCAAGCTCACCACTCTGGACTTCAGGAGGGCAGATTTTGACCCCTTCAGGGACCTGATTGGCAGAGTACCATGAGATAAAACCCTGGAGGGAAGCGGGGCCAAGGAAAGCTAGTTAATATTCAAGGATCACCTCCTCCAAGCTCAGGAGCGATGCATCCTGACAAAGAAGACGACAGGCAAAAATGCCAGGAAGCCTGCATGGATGAATAAGGAGGTCCTGGACAAATTTAGACTCATAAAGGAAGCCTACAGAGGGTAGAAGCAAGCCTATAGAGGGTAGAAGCAAGGACAGGTAACCTGGGGAAAATTGTCTGAGCAGCCAGGGATCAGGTTAGGAAATCTAAAGCTTTGACAGAGTTAAGTCTGGCTAGGGATGTCAATGGAAACAAGAAAAGCTTTTGCAGGTATATGAGTGAAAAAAAAAAGTTTAGAGAAAATGTGAGCCCTTTCCAGAAGAAAATGGGAGACCTGGTCACCTAGGATAAGAAGAAAGCTGAGGTACTCAATGACTTTTTTGCCTCAGTCTTTACTGGAAAAGGCTCTAACCACACTACTCAAGTTGCAGATGGCAAAGGCAGGGACTTGGAGAATGAAGAACTGCCTGCAGTAGGAGAAGATCTAGTTCAAGACCATCTGAGGAACCTGAAGGATATTTTCCACTTTTTAGAATTAAAACCTCTTATGCAAATGCAAACAAGTTTATTCTTTATGGGGTATTTGGGAAGTATATTTTATTTGCTGGTCCTGGTCGTCCTTGAGAGTTGCATGCTGAAATAAGGAAATCCTCACTTGTAAGAAAACATCTACCTACTGTTCTCCAGCAGCCTTTTCCCTTTCCCCAAAATTCATCCAACAAACTCTTTACATGAATAAATGCTGGTATATGTTTTTGACCACAATACTTTTGTTGAATAATAAGCTGCAGGTTACAAATTTTGAAGAGTAAGTGGACATCTTGACTTATATTGAACAGCAGATCAGCAAAATGTTGTTGAGAACTTTGCTTCTATAACAAAGAAAGAATTAATGTTCACTGGCCCCTAATATTCAAACTTCCCTCTATGTGGTCAATATACTTGGCTGCATTGTAATGTAGATGGTGTTTTATGTTACAAACAAGATTGAAAAAGGTTAGATGACTTGGTTTTGTTTCCTCAGGACACCCATTTTGACATTTTACAAGTAAATATTATCAAATATCGTAAGAGCTTTGAATGAGATTCAGTGAATGACTTTTTATTCACTGCTTTACCAACTAAATATTAGTTCATCATGTGAAAGAGTTTCTCAGAGAGATGGTGTTCCTAATATTCATGAACATTTTTCTTTCTTTGTCTCTCTTTTTTAACTTCCTTGGTGAAAGACTTGATTCACTAATGATAGATGATAAGGAGGTTAAAGAAAAATAAGGGAAAGAGGACCTATTTTTCCTCTCTGGACTCTGTTCCTGAAGAACAAAGACATATATTTTATTACAGTGGTCCAGGGTTTTGAAACTTGGTTGTGTCTGGAGCATTTCTCTCCTATTAAAAACATATAAGGGTCTTAAAAGGTACCTTATCAATATTTAGAACAGGGGAAATTATAGGAAAATACACTGCATATTTTTTATTTAAAATACTCAGCAGTTTCATTATGGAAACTCTAAAATAGGTTATAAGTTGCATTCTATAGCAGTGAACAATAATTAGTATGTTTTGTGCATTCTCTCCCGGCTCATTCCTTTATTTCTCATTGTAGCTCAGAGAAGTAACTCAGAGACATTACATACTAAGGTGGCATAACCACCAGATAAATTAGGTGTCTGGAAAAAGGATCATACCTAACTATCCTTTAGCACAAAGTTGTGCCTTGAAGGAATGTCCAAGGTTTTAGAAAGCCTTCCTGTTAGCTTCAATGAGAGTAAGTCTGAAGGCAAAGGCCTGCTCTCAGCAGGTGCTTGGCACATTGCAGCATGAAGCTTTACTGAATATTTCATCAATGATAGGAGCTCTCTTTCATATGGTAGGAAATTTATCACCTGTTTCTAACGATCCCTCAGTTCATCTATCTGACCATACTATTTCCACAGTTATTGCTGTGGACTGTGATTACTTCTTTGTATGGTCGTCAGACACACCATAAATCACACCATGCCAATTAAAGTGTCCTTTTCTGAGTTTCTTCGTGGTATTGGACATTATAATATATTACTTTCTGTCAATCAATAAACACATCTTCTAGTATTTTGTTTAAAGCATAGAAAATATTTTACGTCCTACATTTTTACTTCATCATGAAAATGTTACATATCTTAAGTATTAACTGTGTCACTATACAAGGAGCAGGAAAGTGGACATGACAAAGACAAGACAAGGGCTGTTGACGCCATAAAAGATTACATTTAAGTGGTGTTCATTTCTACTTTCAGGCCATTTACAGAAACCAGGGTTCAATATGACCGGTTCAAAGTATACTGCTGGAAATAGCAAAAAAAAACCCCACACTCTGCCAGAAATATTGATTGTTAGAGCCTGCTGAATCCTGCCTCAAGCTTTATCTGCTTGAAAGCCTCTCTCAGTTTGTTAAGCTCTCCTAGTAAGCTACTATTCCTTAAAGAAAAATGACCTTTGAGCTACCTTACACCTTAAAATTTTGTGCAGAGCTCTCCTTGGCTTGCAAGGGAGTTCAGTATGCAGTTGAATGTAGCTCAAAAGCGTGTCAGGAGACAGCTGGGGCTTCGTAGTGAAGCTTCCATAAATCAGTTAACTACTGTGGGATTTACGCAGAGAAGCAGAGATGGATGACAAGCAAAATATTCGTCCAACAGATAGGTCTTTTTATGAAAAACATGAATAGCTAAAAAAAAAGGGTACTCAAAATATAGGAATATATTGTGCTTTTTATAGGATATAATTAACCTTTTTTACTTTTGTTGGCTTCTGTTCTGACCAATACAAATGGAATTGTCACAGAAAGTCACAGTTCTATTACAACTGAAAACAAGTAATGAGGCCGAGTGTTTTTATTGCAAAATCAAAATTGCTTACTTTGTTTATCTGAGTATAGTATGACAAAACCCAACATGACCTGTTGTCAAAAAATATCACCTTGTGGACCCTAAAAATATATCTCCCTAGACATGTACTTTGTGTTTTATTTTATTTGCATTATTTATACATTTTTTAACTTTTTTTTTTTCTGTATAATGATAATAATTATTTTAAACATTAGAGCAAATTCTTACATATGGGTAATATTCTTACATATGGGTATAAGTCTTATACATATTACTTTGTGGTTTCAAATTCACATCAGAGCTTACTGTGTAACACTGTAGTATTACTACAGTTTGATCTTGTATTTCCTTATGAATCAAAAATAGTTGTAGAAAGCAGTTTTAAGAAAAAAATATTTTTTTTTTAATCAGCAAACAAAGTCACTATAACATTTCTAAAGAAAAGATAGATTTTATGTATCAGCATACCTGCAATACCATTAATTTACCTCAGACTTGGAAGTCTGATACTTAACTTTTGCATCTGCAGTGTTAAGTAACTTAGTGGAATTACATCACACATCACAGTTAGGAACATATCAAACTTATCTGGAAGATGATAACCTTGAGCCCAAGCCACTATTAACGCAGGCATAGCTGAGGGGCAGAAAATTCTGTGTGATAAGATGTTTACAGATCACTTCAGGGCATGGAGTATACACTGTCAGAGCCATCTTATAAAAACACCACTCTGGTGAGCAGCAGTATAGCCCACACACTTCAGACATTGAAAAAAGTGTAACTTCAAACTTACTTCATGCACTGAACAGGAAAAGTACACTCAAAAGACAGTCATTCTTTCAAACTTTACAGGCACTGTACGGGCCCAGAGAAGACACAAGAAAAGTGCTGGGCTCTATGATGCTTGTCTCAGGCAAAGTGTTAAAGTGCTGTATAGATCCTAGTGTGATGTAGAGGAGCTAGCCTTAAGTGCTGTGTATAAAATTTTTTCCCCCAACTCTATTTATATATATTATTTATATATGTATACTCACAGAGTACAGTAAAATGAATTTGATTTGTCAGGAATCTGCATCAGGATAGCCACAACCACACAGAAAGAAAGCTTACTGGCTAAAGTGCAGTGATCTATGGATGTGACTTTGCTACATTTAGGCTTATTATGTGTCTCTCTGAAATATTGCACTGCACCAAGTTCAGGAAAGTGAATGTTAAGGTGTGAGCGTTTGCATCGCGCCTCAGGTGGCTTGAATGCATTCTTCCTCCTCTTCTCCAAGAAAAATCTATGTATATAAAGTCTTAGTGATATCTATGCAAATATTGATTCATTCCTTTAAAAATATTTTACATTCTTTCACTTGTTTTGGACTATAATTTAAGGTTCCTCAGATGACAATGCTAGCTGTTCTAGGATTTCTGTACTCCCAGTAATCAGTGATTACGCTGACAGCTGTCTTTTTTACCTTATCTGAGAATATTTCCTACTTGGCACTCTACCACTGTATTTCACAGTCTCCTACTTCCTGTGCAAAGGTACTCAGTCCAAAAAGATATAAAAAGCTGTACCAATATTTAATATGGCCTTCGTCCACTTACAATGCAGAACTGTTTTGGGAAAAAGAGAAAAAAAAGAGAAAAAAAAGAGAAAGAGAAGACAAGAGAAAACAAAACAAAACAAAAACAAAACAAAAAACCTAGGTCTCTCATTGTTTAAAATTGCTATTGAAAGGTCTAACGCTCCAACATTTCACCCAAATTACACTCCTGATTAATGTTCTATGGAAGGTACGTAACACCTCTTTCCTATTTTTGTTATCTGATGCACTGTCAAATGAACACTATGGGCATTTCTTGTTGACATACAGTTATAATAACAGCACCAATAGTGTACCAAGAGCATCAAGACTGCCTTCATTTCGTCACCTAATACAGATGATCTTCAATCATAACAGCTTGACAGTCTTAGCATTCTTCCTCTTGAAATGTGTTCTGTAAATTGATTTCTGTCTGGTGCATAAAACAAATGAAAGGATATTTACAAAAAGAAAACACTTCTGATGAGGTCATATTTTATTAACAATGCTCGCATGTATTTCCTTTTCCTGAAAATGTATGTTTAATTTTGTTGTGAGTCAATCTCAGTATGCAGCTACTCACCACACAGTCACTCACTCGCTTCCCTTTTCATCCCCACTATGATGGTTAAAGATGAAAGGAATAATAAAAGTGACAAAACTTATCGGTCAAGATAAAAATAGTTTCATAACTGAAAGAAAATTGGATGAAGAAAGAAAGAAACAAATCAAATCTAAATGAAACAAAACAAAACAAGATGCAATCACTCACCATGTCCTATAGGTAGACTGATGCCTAGCCAGTGCCCGAGCAGAAGACAGCTAACCTACTCAAACCCTGTTCTCTGGCATAGAGTATCTCTTTGATTAGTTTGTGTCATCTGCTTGGCTGTGTTCCCTCCTAAGCTCTTGCGCATCCCTAGTCTGTTCACTGGGGGGGCAGAGTGAGAAACAGAGAAGGCCTTGATGCTGTGCAAGCATTACACAGTCATAGCTAAAACATTTGTATGTTATCAGCATTGTTTTGGTCAGAAATATAAAACACAGCACCATATGAGATGCTATGAAGAAAATTAACTGCATCTCAGCTGAAACCAGTACAAAGTTAAATGTACAAAAAGACTTTCAAATGCAGAGGTGGTAGTAGGCTCTTTACTGTTTGAGAGCATAAAAACACCACAGGTCTTGATTATTTTATTTTTTCCCTAGTATTTTTCAATTTGCATTTATTTCAGGTAGGCCTGTTTGCACTGCTTTTTAAAGTTATTCAACAATTGACAACTGTGGAAAAATAAAATAAAAACTATTCAGTCATTTCCAAGAAAGGGGTAATAAATAAAATATTTGTCTGTGTGATGAAAGTACCTGGCCGTTTTCCCTCTTAAGCAGTTCTAGTGTTTCCATGGTTCAGATCAAGGGAACCACATTGCAAGAGGTCAATGGGTCTCTTTGTGTCAGCTAGATACTGGCCGGTCTTGAAAACCAGAGTTTTTACTTGCTAATAGAAACTCTATTTTTTGTAACTGACCTGCCACAGATTTTACTTGCACCAAGCACTGTCGAACTTGTCACAAATCAGACTATGTCTATATTCAACCAGAGAGAGCACACTATGAGTTCCTTCATGTCACCAGTCACTAATGTGAGCAGTGACAATGATATTTTTTCAGGATAAAATTGTGCTCAGGCCATTGTAACAAATCATAAAAAACCTGAGATGCTGTAAAATCTGGGGTTAGGTGCTGAAAGTTACAGGATGACCTCAAGGTTTACTTCTTTTCTATTCTTAGTTATAGGTCTCTGTGTAGAAAAAGGGGTAGATTGGAAGTCATAACCGAAACTCAGAGAGAGTTGGGAAAGTGAAATGAATACTGGAAAGAAGACTTGAAGTTAACTAAGAAGGAAGTTGGACAAGACTGAGATTATGGTGTAGTGGAATGGAAAGGCGTGAAGGGAAAGGAGGGAGGATAGAGTGGTTAGAAAGACCCATTAGAGCAGCAGTCGTTAATCAGTGGCAAGCAGAGGAAAGTTATAATCTTCCTAATAAGCACTTTTACCCAATATGTATAATGGCACTTTTACTTAATATGTATAACAGAAACCAAGATTCCACATAATCATAGGCCATGTAACAGAAAGCTACCTAGCAAACCCAGGCTTACCACCTTGCTGAAGTATTATGTGGGTGTCAATGCAATGATACTTTTGCTTTTCTATTTTCTTGCTGTTGTTTAAATCTTGGACTTTTTTTCCCCTCAAGCTCTAATCTTTTAGTATACGTAGGATAAAATTACAATTTTGTTATAATTTTTTCCCCCAAAGAGTATTCTAAGGATCATGAGTGTCATAGATGAGTGGAATAGAACATCCAGTCCAGTTTTCTGAAGCTGAAGGCAAGAGGCTTACTCTTCTTTACACACATCTAGAAGCTTCAACATGAAATTAGTGTTGGGGATATTTTTCTGATTGCTCATTTTAGAGGACTAGTTGAGAACAATGTAAGATTCTTATCACTAGTACAGCAGGTAGAGGGGCACTGAGCAAGCTCTTTTGGTCAGTCTTTGTTACACAGGATCTCCATTTCCCTAGCTATAGTCTTAGACCTCATCTTGACTCTTACAGGGTGGAATTATTTATTTTGAGCATGGTTGAGACATTCCAGACGTTGTGTCACCAAGGCTGTGTAAATGTCACAGGCAATCCCCAAATTCCTTACCCTATACATGTTATTTAATGTATTGGGTAGGCTGCTAACAAGTGTACTGAAAGGGATATATTCAAGCTTTTTAGAAAGGACAGGCAGAGAAGATGAGTTGTTACACTCCACGCAAAGGTACAGCTTCAGCGTATTTTGCCTTTCCAAAGGGTGTTGAGGCAGTTGAGAAATTAGAGCTCAGCATCAGAGGAGAGACCAACAAAAGTGATATCGCTCTACGTGTTTACTAGAGATTGAGCAAGAAAAAAAAAGTGGAAGTCTCCTTAAAGAAACTGAAAGCATCATGGTCAGTGGTGATGCTCTGCTGTTCCTTCTACTCAAAAATAAATATAAGAACTGATTGGGATGGAAAGGTGAAGGGCAAACTTAGCTGCAGTGAGCATGAAATTTTGAAATTTAAAATTCTGAGTGAAATGATTAATATGAATAGTAGAATTACAGCCTGGGACTTACGGAGAGCAGATTACACTTTATTGAAGGATCTGCTTGTCAGGATTCTATGGAAAATTTCCCTGAAGGGCAAAGAAGCCCAGGAGAGTTGGTTGATTTTCAAGGACAACTGTTTCAAAGCATGAGGATGGTCCATTCCAATGTGCAAAAAGTTGAGTAGGCATCAAAATAACCAGCACAGGTGCACAGGAAACTAACTCCTGACTGAGCTCAAACACAAAGAAGAAGTACAAAGAAGGGAGAAGCAGGGATGCTACCTAGAAGGTATATAACAACATTGCCTGAGCTTGCAGGGATGGAGTTAGGAAAGCCAAACTTCAACTGGAGCTGGGAGTACTGAGGGGTGTGAAGGATCTTCTGTAAATGCATTGTTAGGAAAACGAAGGATGGGGGAAACATGGGCCTGCTCTTCAGTGGGGCAGGGGAGCTAGTGACAAAGGACAAGAAAAAGGCTAAGGTACTCAGTATCTTTCCTCACTATTTACTGGCAAGGTTTACTCTCTGGTCACAGAGCCTAAAGACAGAGTCTGTGGAGTGAAGGTTTGCCTGCAGTAGAGGAAGAATGAGTTAGTGATCATTTAAACAAATTTGACATACATAACTCCATGGTATGGGGGTGTCTGCAGGGCCCACCCATGGCAAATTACCTGCAAACTAAGAAAGTTAGTGTAAATAAAATCAGCATAAATTGCAGGAGATTAAAACATAGAAATTTGCATTTTCTTTGCCCCATAAATTTTTATTGTAGTAGCAGCTTCTTGGTGAATGTAAAAATTAGATTCAGATCAAACCACTTGGGACAGTCTTTTAAATATTGGTTTCTTAAACAAATATGATCCTTTCACTGTATGTCCTTTCATCAGAAGTTCTGTCAGATCTAGTAATCCAAAAAATTTTTTTGCTCAACCTATTAAGTGTTCAGACTAATGCAATGTATTTTACAATTATTTTTAAGGCATTTATAGTGAGAGGCATCATGGGCATGTTGTCACATGTCCTCTGAGTGAAAACTATTGTTATCAGGTAACAGCTGGATCACTTCAATGGAGGGAGGGGGAACTCAATTTTAATGCTTTTCACATCTTACAACACCAAGAAGGATACCATTTGGTGTTGGTGGTTTAATGATGGAGACACCTGTTCACTTTCAGCTTCCGTGGATAGAGAAAACCCCATAACTCATTCTTCATAGACAGTAACACAGAACAGCTGTCAGATGGTAATGACTTTCAGTCACAAGTAACATGGAATTAATTTAAACCAGAAACCTAGTAGTAAAATAGTGTGCTCCATTGTCAATCAGGGAGCTCATTAGACTAGACTAAGGTCATGCAAGAAGAGAGTGGCATATTCAGGCACAGAGGCTTCTCTAACAATTAGACTGCATTGATTAGCATTAAAGAAGGGACCAGAACATCAGCATTTATCTTTATTTTAAACAGGAAAAAAAGTCAGAAGTTTGCATCTCAGTATCCTTAATTTGATGAAGTTAGAAATAATATATTCATGTTTTCTTAAGGAATGATATAAGTTACTTTTTCAGGAGAGAAGACAAGTAAGGAAATTTTTTGTTGGCATAATTATATAGGCTACAAATACCCATCCTCTGAGACAAAACAGAACCAAACAGAAATCAGGGTAGAGATAAGCTCCCATCACTATATACAATATTTTCTACCTTGAGAAATGAATAAAAGTGCTTTAAAGGAGTTGAATTGTAGGATATTATGTTAGATGTTACGTGTGCAAAATATGGAGGCCATCTTCAGTTGATGGAGCAAGCAGTAACCCTCCTACAAATGTTATATCCACATCCACAAAAGGCGAGTTCAAACCTCCAGGGCTGTCATTTTGAGCTCCTGTTAGAGAAGTAATAAAGGTTAAAAAGTTAGGGAATCTAACTTTTCTGAATATCTAAATCCAAACATTTCTGAAATTAGCATATAACACTACTCAAGATAATAATGGAAGAAAGGACAAGACACTTGTGGGTAACAAAGAAAGTAATAAAATATATCATTGGGGGAAAAAACAAAATCATGTGAAATATGAAAAATGTAAAGAGCTCTAGAAAGATTATGAAGTAAAGCCAAATGGTTTATAGAAGCTAAAAGTGCCATGAGAGGATTGCCCAGGAAAAGAATCAAATAATATAAAAGATTTTTCATATATACTGTTTTCAACAGGGAAATACAGTCAGCATGCAAATCATGGGAATCCAAATCATGATGCGTGGAGAGCCCTCAGAATCTTTTGCAATACAGACACTCATCCTCCCAGAAGAGTCCATTCTGTCATAGAGAACTCTTCTGTACTTTTGATTTGACTTCCTTTTCCCGTGGTATTAAATATCTCTCGGTGTTCTTATTTCTTATTTTGATCTTCATAGACTAGTTCATAAAAAGATCTTCAATGCACAAGAAAATTCATAAACAGGAACAAGTCATGTTATTTCTCCTTAAAATTAAGTGAAAACAAAATAAAATATATCTCCAGTGTCTAGAGCATCATTCCATAATGGATTTATGATGAAGTACAGTTTCAAGAGATCAGAGGCAAAAAATTGATACTGTAAATGTGATAATATATATAATATTGAGAACATAAGTATGAAATGTTCTTTATTATTTGTATTCTTGAAATTAGAGTACCAAAATAATTTCTTTCCCTAACTGTCTTCAGCTTCCTCATCCTGAAAAATTCCAGGAGAATAAATGACTAAGACATTAAATTTCTTTGTACCAAGAAGCTTAATTTATATTTCAGGGTATCCTTTATGTACATTACCAGAATTTAAGTCTAAGTCTTACCCCCTATATTGATTATGTATTTGTAATAATATTGAATCCCTGTCCAATCTAAAATCAGTAATAAAAATGATAGAATACATAAGAGAAAGAAACACAGAAGTAAATCACATAGAAATACTAACATTGTTATCTGTATGTTATGAATTTTGCAAGTATTTCTTGACCCTATGCATCAGTGGGGTTGACACAGAGGCCGGAAGCAGCTTCAGGGACCAGTTTAGGAAAATCACTAAGGAAAGTCATTCCATGAAGAAGGGAAATGTACATTTTATACCTTTATAACTATCGGGGAATTCTAGTTGTTTAAAAATTCTGGCTATTAATCCTAAATCTATAAACTAATTCCTCCCCTGTGACCTATTGTGGAGATCATTAAATCCATTAGTGTAGTCAGGACCTTTTCTAACTTCCATTATTTTGTGGTGTATATGATGTCTGTAAAAAGTGTGATAGTGTATTTGATAGCAACAGAATCCAGGTCTATTGTGCTTTATTATTACTTGCTCACTTTCTAAGCTAATTTTCTTCCTTTTTTAATATTTTCCTGTTTTTCCTTTCACCCTTTGTTAGAGACAAAATTCATAATAGAATGGAGCTAAGGCTAGGAAGAGATCTTTATACTTTGAAGATCCTAAATTTTTATATATTATTATATGTAATCTAAAATATTAAATAGGTAGTCCAGAGTTAAAGTAATCCAAATATGCTAAGATAAGAAACAATTATTAGAAAGGAATTAGATTTTTACTTGCATATGGTGTATACTATATGGTACATATGATACACATATCTAACCTTGTTCTGTTTGGGTGTTGTTTTTTTTTTTTACTTGAATGGAAATGGAAACTTCTTTATAATGAAGCTTGAAAAGAAAATTTCCACTTGTCCAGGAGCATGTGATCTTTCTGAATTATGTGATTTTTGCTATTTATACTACTCCTTCCTCCTTCTCTTCCTCCTTCTTCTTCCCCATCATCCCCCTTCTCTCTCCTCCCCTCTACTCTTTTCTGATGATGCACTGCTTGTGGACCTCTAAGAATGTATGAGACAAGTGTTGTTTATTTTAAAGGTATTAAGACACAATGCATAAAGTGAAGCTGTCATTCTTTGAGTATGAGTCATCCTCTGTAAGGGGTACCATCTACCACTATGACATATGCGTTTAAAAACACCTTTGTGTTAGTGTGATCTAATCCTTCTCAGAAATATAGCACTTTTATCTCTGTCACTCGGGTGGGTGATATGAAGCAGATAAAATGACAGTTAAAAGTGAGTCATGAGTTGATTTTTAGTTCTTTTTAAGCAATTTCAAAATTTAGTACCAAGCACCTCTAAAACACTACTAGAAAGCATTATTGTTCAGAGGGTTTTTTAAAATACTGTTCCTCCTTTCTAAATAAGTACAGCACGATTTCTTACGTTTCATTAACTTGACTTTTCCCATGTTGTTTTGATCCATCTATAGTAACATATAATTGGCATTCCACAAAAACAATTTGCTCTAACAAACAAGCTGGTTCAACAGATAGCCACCATTAACAGATATCTAATCCTTTACTTGATTAGTTACTGTTTCTAAAAGTCTGTGAGCAACTAGTATGCAATTGTCCTCCCATGGCCTCTGCACAATTAAGCAATTTATTTCAGAACCCTTGCAAGGTGAGAAACACTTAAATGGAACAATAAAATCTTCTCAGACCCACACTGCAGATCTTCATGACTCAGGATTTGCTTGCCTCTTCTACACATAGAGTTGCATTAGGGAAGGCACTTGCCATTTAATTTATTTAGGCAAGACTGCAATTCGTATCACAGAAAGAACAAATTTAGTGTTGATAAGAACACGTACGCATACATGCACAGATACATAGCTATACCTATATACACATATACACATCTATATGAAGGGCTACAGAATGGACATTGGATCTGAAATCTTTTCCATGTGTCTGTGGAGGAAAAAATATAATTGCCTAAGGCTAAAATCCTAAACTCATTTGCTCTAGTGATTTCCCCAGCAAAGGTAAGATAGAATTATTTGATTCTGATTACAGAGTACGATCTTTAAAGTGGGACAACACATGGCAATTGAGTTTACTCCTTCAATGAATGGGTAAGAAAGATGTTCCCAAAAAGAAAATGCAAGAATGAAAATCTAATTTACTTCTTTTTCCAAAAAATATATTTTTTGGAAAAACCTTTTGCTGAGTGGTGATCTGTGGATAAAAGTCAAATTCCCATGGAAGCCACAGCAGTAAAACTTTCTCATATTAGATGCTTATACTGATTGATTATTTTACACATGATTGCATGCAATTGCTGCTATAAAGAATTCTGTCCAGTATATTTTGAGTGTGAAAATTTCATAGATAATTATTTTTTAAAATGTACAGGCATATAGCATTTTACATAAAATGTCTATTAAATTCCTTAGAGAATACACACTAAGAGTGCATATCAAGCTAAAATCTGGAATGTTGACACAGAATACCTCTTTCAAATTAAAGTGATCTAGTTCCTCCCTGAAAATATAGGAATATAGTCTTCATTATTCTAGGAGATGAGGGATCTAAAAAAAAAAACAAACCACCACCTTAAAAGACAATCACAAGTAAAGGATTTTGAAAAAGCTAGTGACAGAAAGGAAAAACAATCCCTTTTAATTTCTTTTAAATTCAACAGTTCTGAAGAATAGATGAAAATTAAAGAAAATCTCTTTTTGCCTGTTTTCTGGTTTACATGTGAAATGGCTTGCTATGGTTAATTCAAAGAAGAAAATATTTGTATTAAAAAGAAATAAAAGACACAAACTTGGTACTTTTTAAATGTCTAGTATCATATTTTAGAGATAGAATTTTCCAATAGAAAATCTACTATGTTTAACAATTAACATAACTATATGTTATATAGGATAAGAAGTATCATCAGTTAAATTTTATTTGGCAAAACTTCCAGTAGTGTTTATGTGATTGTACAACTCTCTCCATTTAATTCACTACTGATGTTAGCAGCATTATGCATGACAATAAGATGGAAGTGATCTGACCTCTGTACGAGGGAAGACTAAGAAAAACTTAATTCAGAAGGAATACTAGAAGAGGTCACTAAAAATATCACTCATTATTTTCCTGCTAGTCTTCACAGAAGCTGTAGGAAAATAAATGACATTTTATTTACCGTATCAAAATCTGCAGATATATAAGCAGTATCACTGCTCCATTTTCTGCTGCTGCAGCAAGTTTAGCCATATATTCTCCACCAGTGCCTCATTATTTCTCATTTTTGAAGGAAAAAAATGTATATTACACCCTAATTCAGTCCTTAGCAGAGATGACTAACTCAGGACCCTGACCAAGACTCAGGTGTTGTTCATAAATTGGATATGGGGATGCTGTTACTTTGGATTAGGAAGTAAATAATTTATAACAAATAATTTGAGAGATGCTGACAGCCAATCACGATATTGTTGGATTTGTTTTTCTAAAGTAATTAATAAATCATATTCATGTTCTGTAGCTGGTTTGGAAGTGGTTGATTAAAATTTTTCAATATTTGGATTTTTAATTCATTAAAATTCATTTTTAATTTATTAAATAGACTGGCAGCATAGCATTTCTGAATCCTCAAAGAATGGTGCAAATAGTTAGGAAACAAAAGTGGAGGAAGGCAGTGCTAGGACTAGAAAGGATTTAAGTTTCTTGAGAATATTTGCAGAAGTAAGAACTTAGAAAAAGGCTCAGGTGAAGAGTATTTTGCTTTTCTATTGCTACCTTTTCCTCATCAAAATCTCCCTTAAAGAATCACCGCTGTTCTGATACACACAAAACTATTTTTTTAAATATTTATTAAATATAAAACCTGAGGTCTTTAGTGCATATTTTCTTTCCTGCATTTACTGTTTATTTTGCAAGCTCTTTGGGAAAGGTGTTCTTTGTGTCTTTTACAAGATAATGCATGTTATTGATCATGATCAGAAACAATACATTGGAGATATACAGTATGATACTCTGGATTTCCTTCCAATCATAATCACACTGTTCTAAGTGAAAGGTACCGGGGGACTTCAGTTTGCTCAACGCCTGTAGCTCCTAGTTTTCCATTGTTGTGCTTGCCAGTGCAGTTAATGGCTGAGAATTAGTGGCAAGTTGCCATGGAGGAGATAGGTAGATATCTAAAACAGTATTTCACAACCCTGCTGGCTGTCTCATTCAAAGAGGAGCCAATGATAAGGAGCAGATAAGGCATATGTTCCACCCCTTTTCATTCCCAAGCATCTAAATCTAGGTCAGCTGGAGATTTCTGGCCACTTGGGTATGAGATATCTCAACTATAATTCAGATAAAAGGAGAATGCAAACCTAGCTTTTTAATGTCCCAGGTAGGTTTTAATTGAAGAAGTTTTAACAAATGCGTAACAAGGTAATCAAATACATGACCATGTTCAACTGACTTCATATGAGGCTCAGTCAAGGTATGGTCTTAGAAGACATGCTGTAGACAGCATACCAACACTGAGGTATCTGCTAGGGCTTTTGATAGTGTAGAGGTGGGTGGGGCTGGATCCATCTCCATCATAACTTATGAGAGAAGGAGGGGAAAGCACTGCTGTATAGTTTTCGTTCATGTAACATTTTTAAGAAAGGCCACTGAACTCCATGGCACTACTCATGGGACTAGAAATCTCCTCTTTAAATCTGCAAATGGAGATTCAGCTCTATCAGAAACTTAGATGACTGAAAATTTAAAGGTACTACATGGGAGAAGCTATAAAGTAGCTGTATGTATATACAGTTTTGAGGATTTTCGTGTCATGCATATCCAAGTCCTTCTACCCATTTAGTTCTGAAGTATTTTTAGTTACAGAAGTATATAAAGGCTTTGAATGAGAGTGTGAAACACATAATTATTTTGTTAATTACTCCCCCCCCCGCTTATTTTCTTCTTTGGATATTTCTTCTTTATACATACTATAGACTGGCTATCTTTGCTTTATGGAAAATGGAAGATGCATAGGTGAAGCACTACGATATGTTCCCCTTCATTCAGATCATTATATTTCTCACAATTGCTGTGTTTGGATTTGATTATTGCAATTCAGGATCACAGATGTTTATGTGTAGGCACTTCATCTGAATACAATAAACATTTCAGTGGTAGAACAGAAAGCCATCATTGTTCTAGGCAACATTTCAAGTAGTCTGAGTCATCTATTTGCAAGCCACCATATGTGTTTCACTCACATGATTCTGAAAAAAAAAGGGAATACATTTTTAAATCTAAATGAGATCTTCATTTTTAACAAACACTAGCCTAATGCATCTATACGTATTAAAAATACGACTGCATTGATATCGTAGCCTACCACTTTGGCCGTAACACCTTCCTTCCTTGCTACTGTTCTATCTTTTTTTTTTCCAATACATCAATCACAAGTAATTATCACTTTTAACCAGATTTTGGATTAACTTAATTGTACTCTACATCTATTAGTTCCTTTTGATGGATAAATTCCACTGTACTATAAGACTTGACAGCTTTCTACAGTGTCCACCTATCAAATATACAGCAAGTAACTGGGGTTTTTTTGCATGCCATATTTGTGAATGAGTGGGGGAAATCAAGCATACCTTAGCCTCAATACCTGCACAAAAAAAGTACATCTAAATATATATTTTTCTATGACATCTACTTATAGTAGTTGTAATCACTCATCGTTTACTCTAACAAAAATTATTGGATTACCTTTAAGTTAGACATTTCCAGTATTACCTTTTCTGCAGCAAAACAGGTATTTTTTCATTTTGCAGTCCGTATGAAAACAAGACTTCCCATTATAGTTATACAATAATGTACTCTCTTCTTTTTAATCTCCACTGGTGCTGAGAACAGGAGTGCATTAGGCAGAAGAGAGAAAAGGATTAAGATCACCTTTTTTTGTAGTACTGAGGTTTTAGTTCAGCTTGTACCTGGGCTTGAAGTGGCGTTTCTTTATTCTCCCTATAAACTTGATGCCACTTGCAGATGTATGTAGTATCATAACCCAAAATGTTTTTGTTTTGTTTTTAAGTTATAGTCCCCTAAAGGTCTATCATTAAGATATGGAACATGCTGTCTCCTAAGTGTCACGCCCCACTCAGGCCTGCTTGGAAGACGAGGGGGGAAGTGTGTGTGATGCAGATTCATAACCAACTCCCAAGGTCTACACACAAACTTTATTAGCTTAACTAGGCCTGCGACAATTGGTTCAGTATAGAACACATTAAGGTAAGCTGAAAAGTACACCTTGCATTACTTAGTAGACATACAACAGATTACAGTAGGCAGCACTTGACAACAGGTATGCCATGAATTATGGCCAACAGTACAGTAAGCCTTGCGTTATTTGCTAACTTTAAGAGAAAAGACAGAAAGAGGAAGAAAGAAAGAGCGCTTACCAGTCCTGGTTCTAGCATTGGTCCAGCCAATGGGGGGGTGGGGTCTCTGGTTCATAGGAGCACTCTCCTGTGTGCCGCCCAAAGAAATTCTTCTACTGCCAACTAGGGGCCTGTGTCTTCCCCTTTTATCTTTGCCTTACCAGACAACCTGCCCCACTTTACAAGGACAGTTTTGTCTCACATTTCCTGCCTTTCCAGGTGGTAGGAAGCATGATTTGGGTGGGGGCACAGGTGCATTTACCAGACAATGAGGTCACAAGTTGAGCAGACTCATTGGTGTTCAAAAGGCTTCCTGCCTCCTGTGCTACACAAGAGACAAGCAGGTGCCAGCCCCAAGCTCTGTGCAAGGCCTGTATCCATGCAAGCTCCATCTTGTCCACCCCCCAGCTACAGCTTCATTTCACGGTACTTTGAGTGTTCTGAGACACTCAGAAAGGTTCAGAAGGCCTTCACCTCCGCTTCCCCCAGTCTTTGTTTTGGGGAGTCTGCAAGTCGTCTCTCACATTAAGACAACTGAAAGAAGCATAGTTTTTTTCTGAAACTGATGGTAAATCCTTGTTTCCAAATGTATTCTGATTTACCAGTGACTGTAGCTGATCAGAGACCCAGATGTGTCTCTCTTATTCATCTGAGTAAAATGGGCTTAAGATATTCTGTTGAAGTCAGCTGAAAGGTATGTTCTAATAATGAGAGCTCATACATACAAAGAATGAAGCTGATCATAAATTTCTTTTTTGAATTAGAACTGATACATTCAGCTGGCTTTGGAGTTTGGTAAAGAGGGTATAAACTATGGTATTTCTCATCTTTTTGGGTTGTTTTGTTTTTAAAAGCATTGGCTTTCTGGAGAGAATATTTGTCAGCAAGGAATTTCTATTTGTAATTTAGTCTGAATGTGTTGTATATCTTATTACAGCCAGCTTCTCAAGGATAATATGATTAAAGTAGGCCCTAGCAGAATGTGATTTTTTTTTTTAAAATTTCTTTCAGAGTCAAATTCTGGCTCCACCAAAATGACTGTAAATTTCAAAGATATGCTGTGTTTGGCATAGTATAAAATGTGTTAAGTAGTATAATTTTTGAGAATGTTTTGGGAGGTCAAATAAAAAGAAAAGGATCTGAAGTTGGGAATCTGTGTTGCTTTTTACTTCATTAGCAGATTGATTGCAATTTTTCAAATTTGTACTTAGCTTGTCACTGTCTTTCATGTACCAGGATCTGGAAATATTTCCATCATCCTCCCTGTTTTCCTATGTATTTTATAATGTATTTGTGAATGTCCATTTTGATTCTTAAGTTGCTCCCTGGCTGTATGCAATTTGACAATGATGGGCAGACTATGAAAACTCATCAATAAAACTTATTTCTCTTTGTGGGCTCTTCATGCCATCATGTATTTGTGGTAATGTCAAAATTTATTTTTCATATCATTTTTCCCAATATAGTTAAGTAAGAAGACTGAGAATCCCAGACACTTTTATCCAGCTTGATTCTCCTGCCAGTAAATGTTAGACAAATTGTTTCTTACGTGGTATGCTACAGAAGACTATTCTGTATTTCAGAAGAGATTCTCACATCGCTTCTCAACAGTTAAATGAATGCTTAAAAATCAAGAGAAATTTCAAGAGAAATACTAACCAGTTTTACACAACTTTATGCAATACTCTGGTTGTATTACTGTATGTAATACTCTGTATACAGTATATAGTTGATGAAATCATAACCACAATGGACCATAGTATAACACATCATGTTAAACTGCTGAGAATTGCGTGTATCCTTGTATGCTGAAGAAGATTCTTAGATTCCCTTTGTGGCCTTCCAACACTCCTTTTCATCATGACGCTGTTGATATAACTATTTGATGAAGTGCTTTGAATTCTGAATGAGCAGATGTTAGCTCTATAGAAGTTATGTTATCCGTCTTGGTGGTTGGGCACATAAGTTCTAAGGGGAGTGATTGTTCAATAAATAATTAATAACAAGAAGCTTTCCTGGGTAGATGAGAGACAGATCCTATTTAAAGTGATTTTGTCTCAGTGGTTGATCTGTCTAACTCCAGGGTTATTTTATCTCAAACTTGTATTAGTTCTGCTTCAATTAGCATTTTAGTCCCCAATGGGGCACTGCTGATTAATTAGTTATTGTTCAGTAACTTCATCTTCTGGCCCTGACTCCAGCCACTCAGTCTAGTGTGTATTGATCAGCCTCTAGATCTGTGGCATGTTCTTTTTAAGGTTGCTTAAAGACGGATTGGTCTGAGTGAACGAGATATTGACCTTGGCCTCAATTCAGTAACACATCTACATCTAGGAAGGAGAATAATGCAATAAATTCAACTAAACTATTTCTTCCTGCTTAAAGTTAGGCAGATACTTAAATACTACATTGCAATCAGAGCTTTGGTTGGTTGTCTTGTTGGTGTAGTACTCTAGGAGGTTAGAAATGTAGGAACATGGTATCTTGGACAATTTTTGAAATCCATCTTATCTATCTCAAACACTGAGTCATATGAGACACCTCTTTTGTACATAAGAATGTACAAAAATCTTTGCCATGGATAAATCCCTCATAGAAGGTGGTTCATTCTAAAAATCTGATATCTAATACTTTGTGAAGGCCTCAAAACAAAACGGTTTCAAAACACCCTGGATATTCTCTCCATTCATGAGAGTACTTTTAGAAAAGCTTGGCGATGGTGTAATAGATTTGGTGGGTTAACTAGGCACTGTATGAACATGAAAGGTTGTCTGATCACTTTTCAACCTTTGTCTTTCACAGGTGTTCCAAGGTTTCTTGTAAAGAAAGTTACGTATATATAGCACTGCCAGTACAAAGTTTTGTTTGAGTGGGACTGTGCAGGGAATGATGAGCAGGATCAGTAACTTCCACTATCGCCATATAAAAGAGCTCAATGTAGCTGGAACATTCTAAGAAAATTTAGGACAGTACAGAAAAATGATCTTGTAATTTCGTAAATGGCAATTCTTAATGTTTTCTGCTTTTTATGTGCTGAACACATAATAATAAATTAACTTTTATAGAACTGCTTTACTTGTTTATTTGCATTTTTATTCAAATTGTATGATAACAGTTTCCATTTTAAAGCTAACAGGCATTATAATGGTTAAGAAAAAGCATAGAATACAAAGATAACAGAAGTTTAGGAAATGTCAAGATATTTGACTGTGCTCATGATCTTAAATATATTTTTATCAAAAGCTAGTTAAAAATCTTTTCCTTTACTTCCTTGATGTTATAACTAAAATTTTAAAACCTGGTCATTTTTTGAGATACAGAAGAAACAAAGTTTTGATCCTGGGCAGAGTACGCCTCATGTAATTTGGTATCATGAACTACTTAGGGCCCATCCAATCCAACTATGGAAATGTAATTGAGACATCTCAGTTAGGAATTAGAGTGGTGCTGACTCCTTATATAAACAATGTATTTAAATAAGGAAATGAAGACGTACTCTGAGAACATGGCAGAATTTCAGGGGGACGTTATTTGTCTATATGCCTGCCTTTCTCCATCTCATACTCCATGTCAGAAGTATCTCTTCTATGTGCTTTTGTGTAAATGGCTACTACAGTGTATCTGTAGCTTTGGAGAAAGAATTATTGACAAAGCCCAGAAGGCTGAAGTGAGGAAACCCATGTGCTGAGAAAGCAGCATGTGAACATTTCGATAGTATTTACAAGCTCAGGAGAGCTGCTGTTTCTGCAGGAATGATTAGTCTCAGAAGACCAAGAGGCTGCTGACCACATAATGCGTGCACTGAGGGCAGGTTGTGTAACTCAGGCTGCAACCAAGAGATCGGGTGCTACTAAATGCAGATGAAGCCTGCAGGCTTATAAATATACATGATGAAATAGACCTCTGGGGGCCTTTACAAACACCTGTATAGAAGACACCAGTGTGCCAGTGACTCTTTGTTTTTGAGTCTACTGTTGGAAATGGACTCTAAACTGAGACCTGGCAGGATTAACTGTGTGTGAATGAAGTTTGTGTGAGTGAGTAAGTATATGTGTTTTATGATTAAGTGTACATATTTTGTTAAAAATCATGTTCCTGATAACAAAAGCTTGTCTCTATTGATAATAAGAACTTGGTGTATAAAAGCTTTCCTAAGAAATACTGATTGTTATCTGTGCCTGCCCTTTGGCTCAGAGACGAGAAAATGTACAGAATGGAAGTTTTCCCAGCGTCAACATCTTAGTTAAGTATCTACATTTAGGTAGAATAAATTTGGGCCTTGCTACCTAGGAGACAACATATTGAAGGAAATGTTGCCTTTGTTTAGTACTGCAGTAAGTAGGTAAAAGTAGCTACAGAAGAAAGTGAAAAGAATTCTGCAGTAGATAGGTGGAGGACAATCTGTCATCCACATTTTTCTTATCTTTATATCCCCCATTAATTTTAGAAATTACCTTACACCTTGAAGTGTTAGCGGAATCAAAAAAATATGTGTAAGATTTTCTTAATTGGGATAGTGTTTAACACTGAGCATCTGTGCTATCCATCTAAAAGTCCAATTTAGCTTTTCTCTAGCAAAATGTGTTGTTTATAAGGGAGTCAAATGGAACAATGTTCTTCGAAGATACTTTGATTATGTGTTTATCAAAATAGGTTTTTCATAATCAAGAACAATTGGAAATCAAGCCTAAGGAGGATATTTGATGTGCTAAGTTTTGGTTTTGTAATTTTTTTTTTTTTACCTGTGGAGTGGAAAATCTAGTAGGAAACATGGAAAATAAGAAAGCAAATCTCAATTTTAATATCCTTGAAAAATGTCCTAAACACTTGAGTTACTGTTCTTTTGGAATTGTCTTCTCTGATTTATTATACAAAGTCTTAAATTAGAGAAGGGGAATGAAAAACTCATCCAGATGCAGTCCAATTCCTGTCTAAATTTGGGTGAGTCCTTTGAATTAGTGGCTTTGTGTAGAGATGGGTTTCAGAGCACAGTCCTGTCCTTTTGTATCCTGAACATTCTCCAGTATCATTTCTCCATCTTACCTTTTGTTTACATGGTCTATACAGACTTATGCTGCTAAAAACACAAAGAGAAATCCTTCCCCCACCTTTTATGCAACATTCATAAAGAAAATAGTTATTGAAATCTGAGAATTCTCTCTCAAATCTTAAATTTCATAAAAATATTTTCTTAATAGGATACTTTGGGATAGTGAGGAGACCCTGTAAACAGATAGAATGTTGTTTTAGCATAATATTGGGTTATTTTAAGGAATTAAAATACCCCGTACCTGAAGATTTTAAAAGAATCATTTAAATAATTTTCTTCTGCCGGTATTTGATTGGTTTTCTCGTTGTCAGTATGGAATAAATTATATCAGGGATACCACAGCATATTAAAAAAAAAGAAAACTTAAATCTGAGGTGTGATAGAACATTTGGCTTCAGCATTTAAGTTAATTATACTGTACATACATGTAATAATACATATAATATGCATATTATATAATAGGTATATACATATACATATAATTTATAAAATATACATATGCATATAATAATTTTCCCTATCCCAGACAATGCAAATGTTGTAGGTCTTTTTCATGTTACTGTTGGGTTTTTTTCTGTTGAGTAATCGTAGTTGAAAAGTTGACCATCAATTAAGAGTGTTAAGTGCATCTTTATGACTGCTGTGAGGAAAGCCAAGAAACAGCACGATAAATAAAAATCATGTTGATTTAAATCAGTGACACTCAACCTTGAACTGCTGTGAGTCACTCTAGCATAAAGCAGAGCCATGAGGAGCCACAATATATGTTTTACTAGTCCACTATTAAAAAATTATGTAAAAATATATTGTAAAATAGAGGTTAACACAATCATCCATTGAATGACATATAATTTGCGGTACTAACAGGATTATTTATGATAGGTTCAAAGTGGTTTTTTACATTATAAATCAGAAGTGGTAATGAGGGTGGTTAGTTGTATGGCTGGACAGCCAGTTGACTGAGTGTAAGGTTTTTCCCTTCTGATTCAGTGAGAGCTGAAAATATATCTTCAGTCTGCAGAAATGTCTGCAGATAGAAATACTCAAATGGGCACTTGGAGACTTCCTTATATTGAGAAGCTGGTTTCTGCAAGCCTGATGGTCAGATTCTTTGATGCTATAAACTGTATTTTCGTGGGAACTGTTATCTGAGAAATTTAGGGCATAGTCTTGGAGGGCTGAGCATTGTGAACACTGCTAAGTTTTTGAGTAATTACTACATTGTTTCATGATGTGATTACTTCCTGGAAACCAACAAGAAGCCACAAAAAATCTGACTCTTAACCCACATGAGTTCTTGTGATCATATTGACTTAGAATCTCCCTTAAAAGGTAGCAAGGAAACAGCATTTCGGACCACCTTTGCTTAAACTCTGATCAATAAAAGCCAGGGTAAGCCTATTAGATTGAAAAGAGTATTCAGAAGAGGTATCCAAGTTTTCTTGTGCATTGTAAAACATCCCTGCAAGTTCATGAACCTCCCAGCAGCTGCCATTGTCCTGCTATAATAATAGGCATTGCTTTTCTGGCTTTTGCTGCTTTCTCATTCACCAGAAAGCTAACGACATCCACATGTTGATGCTGAAGCAAACAGTGAAATGTTAGGAATGATAAGAAGGAAGAAAAGGTACCCCTATCATGAATTAATAACTGTGCAAACAACAAATCACAAAATGACTTCTGGCTATGTTCTCTCCCTACTCTGAATCTTACATAGGTAGGTGGATTTACTACTTCCTTCTGCTCCTGTGCCACTGGTACATCTGGTCCTCACCATAAAGTGAAATATAATAAAGGAGATCCACTCCATTGAACCAAGTATCAAGAAATTCTTTAATTTCTAGGTTAACCTCATTTCTGTGTTTATGAAATTTCCTTTCAAACTTTTATATTGTCAGTTGCAATCTCTGTACCTTCTTGTGCCTGGGAAAAGGTTTTTTCCTGGGTCATGGTTGTTCTTGGAGAAAACATAAAGTGAATAAACAAAAAAGACTGTAACAACTGTAACATAAGTTCAAGCTTTTTCACTTTCAAATTTTCTTATTTTCAGTACCTGTTGTTTAGAGACTGAGTAATCATGCTTCATTTTCTTGCTCTTCAACAGAATAGTTTGTAGAAGCTGAGTATGTTTCACATTTTAAGAAGAGAATTTTAATATTTTGAATGTTAGCCTGTTAACAAGTTATGAAATAATGCAGTTTCTGCTCTTTTAATTATTTCTCATATATTGGGTAAATTTTCCTTCCTTAAACTATGCATATTTTAGTGTTATTAATGCCTTGGGAAATGCATACACCTGTGAATATTGTAAAGTAGCCCCTGGAAGTAATATTTTTAAGTCCTTGCATCACAGAATCAGTTTGTTAATTATTTTTTAAAATTGCTATTAAGCCAATAATCTTTCTGATCTAAAAAACACCTTTGTAAAATAGATAATTAAAAACAATCATGAAGATGCCTCATAGAACCATCTTTGCTCTTATAAACATTATCTACGTATTGTTTTGTCATTTGAGTTTTAAACTATAGACTTTAAGTTATTACTTCCTTTGCAGACTTCTGTCTCTATGCAGATCTGGAGAGGTGAAATAAACACGTGTGAAGGACTCAGATACACACAAAAATATAGCTGTAGAAAGTGAACTCAGGTTGGAGTAAGTCGCTCAAGTGCAAAACTTAACACGTCAAACTCCTACATTATTTTATTATATTTTATCTCTGTTTATGAAGGCACTTGAAGTAGGATTCATCACACAATGCAAATATATCTTCAGTGACATTTGAGGTACTCTCCCTAAGTTTCTTTTATAGTCAACTGAAAAAAATAAGTGCTTCGAGACTGAGAATTACATGAACTGTATTAGATGCGTACCTGAGGGTGTAATAAATAGTGCTTTAAAACTGTTTATTTCCTTCTACTGAGTATAAAAGGAGTCTACATACAAGTCTGATTAATTCAGCTGTATAAATCTTCACAATAGATTTCTGAAGTCAAGTGAGATAAATGCTGCTTTTTAGCTGTGGGTTGTTTGTGGGGTTTTTTTGTTTTGGCTTGGGTTTGGGTTTTTTTTTTACTTTAGAGGTGGCTAAGAGTCCATTTCTGGAAACAACAAAAGTATCTCAGTTAACAGAACTAGAAAAATCTTGCTTAGCTCTTGTTTATAGCAAGATCTGTTACACATTCATACTTTAGGTATTTCTGAACTTCATTTTTGCCATATCTTATGATCACATTTTCAAGTTTAGATACTACACACATTGCATCTGCCAGATTTCTGCAAGACATAAATTTAGATCAAAAGAAATGATTCTTACTTCTTTTTTCCCCAACTAGGGATATAGCTCTGATGAGATCCATTGCCTGGGCACAGGATTTATTTATTTTGTCTTGAGGAAGTTCAAATTTGTGTCGTTATAGACATCATCTTAATCACTGCATTATACTGGAGAGACAGTTACATAATGAGAATTCCAGCTACTGTGCAAACAAAGAATTGAGATCTACCAGATAAGAAAGAAAACTGTATGATTTTGTGCACAACATTTATAATTAGGGCAACCATTTATGAAGGTGGGCTGAAATTTTTTTACTTTTAGTCCTGAATTTTATCATGTAAAATTCAACTGCAATGCCTGGAGCAAGAACAGACACTCAAAATTCTTCCTTCCTAAGTGGATGCTCTAGCATCCAGTCATATGCAATTGCTTCAACCACATTCTCTCTCCTTCATGCCTTTTTTTTTTTTTTTTGTCTGCAGTGAAAGAGTCCTAATGAGTACATTGAGGATAACTGTGCCCCACAGTCTTTTACAGCATGTAAGCTGCAGTTGTTTTGAAGGAGACTGAAGAATTTGCATCAATGTCAAAAAGAGGCACTGGATTGGTTCTCTCCCTTGTGCTTGTCCCAGCCATGATAAACCTCGACTGCTGGAGGAAAGATGGTGTCTCATGTAGCCATTTAAAGAAAAGAAAGATATTGATGCTTGGTCTTTGAATGTGAGCGATTGTACCCCAACTTTAAGGGATAATTCAAGACCATGAATCCCTAGAGAATGCAAGCCCTTTAAGATATCTTGACTAAAGGCAGCTGATCCCCAGAAATCCACCCGTACTCTTAGTGAGTTAGTAATATTCGACAGTCATGAATACATTTATCTTGGTTCACAGACATTTCTGAGCATGTCCAAGCCAAATTTTTTTCCTAAACTTGCTAAATTTTTCACCCTGCCTACTGGATAAAGTGGAAGAAACTGAATTTTTTTGACTTAAATATTTTGAATTAATCCAATTTTTAAAACTAGTATTGGAAGGAAAATCAAATGTGTATAGAAATGCAGTGAAACAAATCTTCTAGGTCTACATTGACTACATTTAGTTCTGTATAAAACAGCATAAGGTGGCAGTGTTTCAGAACATCGCTATCATATAGATGGATATAGATAGAACAGACAAGCATAGATATTACCAGTATTAACATATCTTATTCATGAAGGTTAAAGCAGTCTTTTACTGAAGGTTGCACAGTTCTTGATACAAGAGGAAAAGGCTCAAGCAAATACAAATTAAACCTCAAGCCACATCATTTCTGTCATGGACTTTACAAACGATGGCAATACACTTTAATAAAAGCAGACAGGTACTGAGTTTCTCTATCTCTAGATAAAAGAGTCTGGACTTTTAATACATGTATATTTTACAGTTGTCCTCATTTAATTTCTGAAGGCTGTAATATTCCTGAGGTCATAGAAACTTCTCTGTCATTGCTAGTATGCTCTGCATAGAAAAAGCGAAATCCATTAACATTTCAACTATTTAGTGATACATTGTGGTATACATGTGACTTCAAATGCTGTTTATTGAATTGACTGAATGTTGGTTCAGTGATTTAGTTTCACAGTTTAACTTAGGTAAGCTAAAGGATTTTCTGACACTTCCATTTTTAATGAGTTCTCTTTAAAATCAAAATATCTTTTAAAGGCAAATAAGTACTTCACATAGGTGGTGAGGAGGAGAGAATTATTTCTGCAGGACACAAACTAAAGACAAAATCTCGAATAAATAGTTTTCTGAATTGTTCAAATAAACAAGAGTTCAAAAATGCTACAAATAAAAATCTGCATTAAATCCATTAAGATTCTTTATCTAAATCAGAAGGAACTGGTATTCCCAACTGGTGTATCAATACCTGTATAATCAGGTAAGGGAAATATCAAGGAAAATAAGTTATATAAGGTAACAAAAATGAACATTTTAATGAATTATATTGTTCTTTAAAGAAAAAAATAGTACTTTCATCTGTATGTCATCAAGTTAGCAGAAAATTCCTCCTGTCTCTTCAGTAATTCCAGTCAGTGGAGCTGCATATTGATGTAAAAGAATTTGTTACTCTGAAATAAAATTGAATGTACAATATATTAGCAAAATCAGGCCAAAATTCCTGTTATTGAATCCTTAGATATTATTATGTAGATGAAAAAAATGCAAAAACCAGAAACAAGACCAAACCAATTTGTTTAGATGAGCTGTTTCTATAAATTCCAATATCCTGAAGAAATAGAGAGGTGAGATCAACTGCACTGGTTAACAACACACAAGAAAGTGGACTTTGCACAATGGTGTTTGTCTTGAGGATCTTGATGTTTGTGAAATAAATCTGTCTCCTTCAAGACTAATATGCTCTTTTTTGTACCTGTACTGATGATACTGTGACTTTCTTCTACACATTTTGTAGATGATATCTAAAACACGAAGCACCGTAAAGCATGAGGCACCAAGCTCAGACCTCAGGTTAGACAACCTGAGCTGTTATCTAACCGCTTTGAGCCAAATGAATTCACATGAGTTATTACACCTAAAGGTACCATTTGTGGCAATGCAAATATGTCCTCAACATTTTTTTTCCCCATCAAGTTTGGTTCAATTTCACTATGTAGCATCCAGCGAGAACCTACCCACAGGTTCCGGTCTTTTGGTGTTGTCTAATGGATGTTGTGATTTATTCACTTCTAACTCCATGTAAACTTAAATGAGAATGACCTATGGAGTCATTTTAATTAAAACTCTTATTGCCCACTTGTTTGCCTCTTTGATTCATGCATCTTTACTAGTCCATTGACAAGACAAGCTTGATATATGTGTGAATGCATATTTTACAATTTAAATGTCATTGATAGAAAACTTCTATACAAAAATCTCTTTAATAAACTCATGCTAATTCCAGCCCTAGGAAACAATCTGATTTACTCAAAATTGGAAATTGTCAGCATTGATTATTTTACTGTTCCTTTGAAGACATTTATCTTCCTTACTTTTTTAATTTTCTTTCATAGAGTATCTTAATCAATCCTTTCATCCAGACAGATAAAAAGATCACTCCATTTTAATTACCAGCTTCCTTATTCCAACAGTTTTCAAAGGCGTTAGATGTGTATTTTAGAGATTGAAGTAAAATTAGTACCACCTGGTCCATCAGTGTTTCCACATGTAGCAATAAGCAGCAGATCATAAGACCTTTCAGAGACGCTTTCAGAAAAGAAACCCTTTTAGAAAAATGAATGTATCTTTACGTGAGTAAACAACATTCAGAGAATACGTACAGAAAGTAAAAAGTTTTCAACTAGAAACTCAGCTACAGAGAAAAGAGAGACTTCTCACAGTTATTGAGGCAATGGGTTTTATAAGACCTGAAATACTCTTCCTACTCTTGCCAGGAAAAATACTCATGTATAATGTAAAACTGTTGTGCGTACTTCCAGTTGATGGTAAAAAAATGCAGTAAAGAACTATATGAAAATAAATTAAAGGAAAACTTTAATTTGATATCTACAAAGAGACAGTGGAAGTTCTGTCTTACTGAGAAGAAAGTCATATAATTGGTCTTGTTCAAAATACCAGAATAGATCTTTTGATTCAGATGTTAAAAAGACAAAACCACTGATTAAGACTAGCATTTAGAAATAAAATAGTACCTAAAGAATGTCAAACATGCCATGATGGAACACATACAGAGTGACACTGGTAGAACAAGAGGGTTGGACCATATGACCTCCAGTAAGTGCCTTCCAATCTCAACCTTTCTAAGATTCTGTAATTCACTATGCATTAAGGGATTTGACTTTTATGACCATGGGACTCTTTCTCAGGATCAAAGACTCCTAGGAAGAGATGGAATTCGCCTGACCAAGTGGGGCATGAGCATTTTGCCTACTGGCTAGGCAACATGGTGGAAAGAGCTTTAAACAAAGAAAGATAACATCACTGGACAAGGGAAGTAATACAGATGTCATCTGTCTGGACTTCTGTAAGGCCTTTGACATGGTCCCACACAACATTCTGCTCTCTAAATTGGACAGATATAAATCTGATGGGTAGACTATTCAGTAGATGAGGAAATGGTTGGATGGTCACATCGAGAGGGTAGTTAGTGATCAACGGCTCAATGTCCGGATGGAGGACAATGACGAGTGGTGTCCCTCAGGGGTCCGTACTGGGACGAGTACTGTCTAATGTCGTCATCAGGGACATAGACAGTGGGATCAAGTGCACCCTCACCAAGTTTGCAGATGACACCAAGCTGAGTGGTGTGGTTGACATGCCTGAGGGACTGGATGCCATCCAGAGGGGCCTGGATAAGCTCCAGAAGTGGGCCCATGTGAACCTCATGAATTTCAACAAGGCCAAGTGCAGGGTCCTGCACCTGGGATGGGGCAACTCCCAGTATGAAACCAGGCTGGGGGATGAAGGAATTGAGAGCAGCCCTGCTGAGAAGGTCTTGGGGCTACTAGTGGATGAGAAGCTGGACGTGAGCCTACAATGTGTGCTTGCAGCCCAGAAGGCCAACCGCATCCTGGGCTGCATCAAAAGAAGCACGGCCAGCAGGTCGAGGGAGGTGATTCTGCCCCTCTGTTTTGCTCTGGTGAGACCCCACCTGGAGTACCGTGTCCAGCTCTGGAGTCCTCAGTACAGGCAGGACATGGACCTGTTGGAGCAGATCCAGGGGTGGGCCACAGAAATGATCAGAGGGCTGGAGCAGCTCTCCTATGAGGACAGGCTGAGAGAGTTGGCGTTGTTCTGCCTGGAGAAGAGAAGGCTCTGGGGAGACCTTGTTGTGTTGTTTCAGTACTTAAAAGGGGGCCTACAGGAAAAATGGGGATAAGCCTTTTAGTAGGGCCTGTCGCAAGAGGTCAAGGGGTAGTGGTTTTAAGAGGGTAGATTCATACTAGATGTAAGAAGAAATTTTTTAAAATGAGGATGGTGAAACAGTGGAACAGGTTTCCCAGAAAAGTAGTAGATGCTCTATCTGTGGAAATATTCAAGGTCAGCAATTTTTCACAATGCGGGTGGTGAGATACTGGAACAGATTGCCCAGAGAAGTGTCAGATGCCCCATCCCTAGAGACTTTCAAGGTCAGGTTGGATGGGGATCTGAACAACCTGATCTAGTTGAAGATGTCCCTGGTCATTGCAGGGGGGGTGGACTAGATCACCTTTAAAGGTCCCTTCCAACCCAAAATATTCATTATTCTACGATTCTGTGCTCAGATTTGTGGTTTAATTTAATCTGTCTTTTAAACCTTACATAATAATTTAGGATTATATATACTGCATCATCTTTCTAAGGTACAATGAGATACTAATATAGTTGTTTACAATGTGTAATAATTACCAGCCTGAAGCCTTGAAATGAATTACCTATGTTTGCAAAAAGAAATGTAATGTTCACTTCTTTATTTTTTGTTGAAATGATAAGATAGCATACTTATAGCAAAGTAAGTAGTTTAATTTTTTAGTCCAGCATCTTGTAAGATAATCTGGAATTATCCAACCATTTAACTAGCTGGAGGAATTAGAATGAGCAAAGTTAGCCCTTTACCTCACAATCACAGTCAGATTGTGGTGTAGGGGAAAAAAAAATAGTTTTTCCATCTACTCTTGACAAATATTTCTTCTTGATCATCTGTGGTGGTTTTGACCCTGGCTGTACATCAGATGCCCACCAACGTTGCTCTATCACTGCCCCTCCTCAGCTGAACAGGGGAGAGAAGATATAATGAAAGGCTCGTGGGTTGAGATAAGGACAGCGAAAGATCGCTCACCAATTATCATCATGAGCAAAACCCACTCAACTCAGGAAAAATATTTTAATTTATTGCCAATCAAATTAGAGTGGGGCAATGAGAAATAAAACCAAGTCTTTAAGCACCTTCCCCTCATCACTCCCTTCTTCCCGGGCTTAACTTCACTCTTGATTTCTCTACTTCCTCCCCACAGATGGCATAAGGGGATAGGAAATGGGGGTTGTGGTCTGTTCATCACACATTGTTTCTGCCACTCCTTTCCCCTCACACTCTTCCTCTGCTGCAGCAAGGGGCCTCTCCCACAGGAGACAGTCCTCCACAGTCTCCTTCAACATGAGACATTCCCATGGGCTACCATTCTTCAAGAATTGCTCCAGCATGGGTGCCTTCCATGGGATGCGGTCCTTGAGGAACAGACTGCTCCGCATGGTTCCCCCATGCAGTCACAAGTCTTGCCAGCAAACTTGTTCCAGCATGGGCTTCTCTCCATGGGGTCACAGGTTCTGCCAGGAGCCTACTCCAGTGCAGTCTTCCCACGAGGTCACAGCTTCCTTCAGGCACGCCTATCTGCTCCAATGTGGTGTCCTCCAAGGGCTGCAGGTGGATATCTACTCCACCNAAATATTTTAATTTATTGCCAATCAAATTAGAGTGGGGCAATGAGAAATAAAACCAAGTCTTTAAGCACCTTCCCCTCATCACTCCCTTCTTCCCGGGCTTAACTTCACTCTTGATTTCTCTACTTCCTCCCCACAGATGGCATAAGGGGATAGGAAATGGGGGTTGTGGTCTGTTCATCACACATTGTTTCTGCCACTCCTTTCCCCTCACACTCTTCCTCTGCTGCAGCAAGGGGCCTCTCCCACAGGAGACAGTCCTCCACAGTCTCCTTCAACATGAGACATTCCCATGGGCTACCATTCTTCAAGAATTGCTCCAGCATGGGTGCCTTCCATGGGATGCGGTCCTTGAGGAACAGACTGCTCCGCATGGTTCCCCCATGCAGTCACAAGTCTTGCCAGCAAACTTGTTCCAGCATGGGCTTCTCTCCATGGGGTCACAGGTTCTGCCAGGAGCCTACTCCAGTGCAGTCTTCCCACGAGGTCACAGCTTCCTTCAGGCACGCCTATCTGCTCCAATGTGGTGTCCTCCAAGGGCTGCAGGTGGATATCTACTCCACCATTAACTTCCATGGGCTGCAGGTGAATCTCTGCTCCAGCGCCTGGAGCATCTCCGCTCTGGCACTTGGAGCACCTCCGCCNAAGAAAACCAAGTCTTTAAGCACCTTCCCCTCATCACTCCCTTCTTCCCGGGCTTAACTTCACTCTTGATTTCTCTACTTCCTCCCCACAGATGGCATAAGGGGATAGGAAATGGGGGTTGTGGTCTGTTCATCACACATTGTTTCTGCCACTCCTTTCCCCTCACACTCTTCCTCTGCTGCAGCAAGGGGCCTCTCCCACAGGAGACAGTCCTCCACAGTCTCCTTCAACATGAGACATTCCCATGGGCTACCATTCTTCAAGAATTGCTCCAGCATGGGTGCCTTCCATGGGATGCGGTCCTTGAGGAACAGACTGCTCCGCATGGTTCCCCCATGCAGTCACAAGTCTTGCCAGCAAACTTGTTCCAGCATGGGCTTCTCTCCATGGGGTCACAGGTTCTGCCAGGAGCCTACTCCAGTGCAGTCTTCCCACGAGGTCACAGCTTCCTTCAGGCACGCCTATCTGCTCCAATGTGGTGTCCTCCAAGGGCTGCAGGTGGATATCTACTCCACCATTAACTTCCATGGGCTGCAGGTGAATCTCTGCTCCAGCGCCTGGAGCATCTCCGCTCTGGCACTTGGAGCACCTCCGCCTCCTCCTTCTTCACCGACCTTGGTGTCTGCAGAGTTGTTTCTCACATATTGTCACTCTTGTCTACCTCTGCAGTTGCTATTGTGCAGCAGTTTTTTTCCCCTTCTTAAATATATTATCCCGAAGTTGCTACCACCATCACTGATTGGCTCAGCCTTGGCCAGCTTTGGGTCCATCTTGGAGCCAGCTGGCATTGCCTCTATCAGACACAGGGGAATCTCCTAGCAGCTTCTTACAAAAGCCAACCCTGTAGCCCCCCACTACAAAATCCTTGCCATGCAAACCCAATACATCAGCTATCAAAATACAACCTTAACATACAAAAGATATTTTTTTCAAAAATCTTCTCTATGTGGAACTATTGAGTATCTAATAGTAAAGGGACTTTTTTATTCATTTTCACTACGCTGCTCTATGTATGTGTTGAGGGTGACCAGCAGAACAGACAAGAAGTTTTAGAAGAAAGTAACAAATTACAGATGACAGAAGAGACTTAATCACATGAAAAGAAAGAGCATTTCAAATTTTTTCCTGACAATGTTTTAGGAGTATATTTGTAGCTATCAATGAAATAATATATTGAAATTGTTACAGCTATATGTTTCTACTAATGAAATAACAAAATTGTATCAGTTCATTTGCAATGCCCCCTTAAGTGAAATGGATGAAAGATTCATTTTTCAATTAAATCTTTCAGTCAGTCTCAAACTTTAAAAATGTTGAAGATATTTGTACTCATGTAAGTAATCTCTTTATGTTTTCCCCTGGTGCAATTGTTTACAATTATCATGCTGATGGCACATGTAAGTTCTCCAGGAATAAGATCCCAGTTAAGAACTTGATGTTTTATTCCAGTTATAACCATTAGAATTTCTAAGAGAAATAGAATCACCTTCCAAGTCTTGAGTTCAAATTTTTACAATGGAAACTCTGCACTATGACCTTAATAAAAGTATAAGTACATAAAACTAGCTGCTCTCAGGCAACACCTGGACAGCAATTTGATTGTAATGACTCAGTCCACGAAGATTTTTAACTGGGGATTTCAACATACTGTCTTTATAAATGACACAGTGTTCATCGCTAAGATAATTCAGCATATCATCACATCAAATTCTTTGTAGCTTCATCAGATCGACAATTAGATGAAGACACAAAAAATCAGTAAAAGAGGTGCCCATATCTGGAATGTCCTTAAAAAAACCCAAAATTCACTCACTGAAGTCCTATATTTATACACTATTTCTCTGAGACTACGCTAGTTACCTCAAGGTTTGGTTTGATATAAATTTCTCTGCTGGTAAAAGAAGCTGAAGTACCTTTTTCCCTTTTTGTATCCTTCACCACGTGTTTTCTTACTGCGTATTATTTATAGAGACAGAAATTACTTATATAATACAATGTACTATAATTATTTCCATAACACAATGCACAATAAACTAGTAGCCTGGGTAAAATTAAAATAAAATCTACAACAACAGAAGCTTTCATTACAACACAGCTTCCAAGCTGGTACGGTGATCCACAGTGGTGAAGCGTGAGATTAAATAACTGGGGGAGTGTATCTCCTAAAATAGCTTTGTCCCTGAAGAAAGTATATATAGAATATTGTTTCTATGCCAAATAAAGATGTATGTGGACAGTGGGGATTTTAACATCATTTCACTGTTCTGGATTAGAGTCACAGTCCGTTATGAGTCTCCCAGTAAGTTGCACAGGTTCAGCTGAAGGATGGAACTGCAAGAGGAACATGGGAATAAATAGCTGGAGGGGGAGCAGGGCAGATGCTTAAATAATTTCTGCTGCAAATATTGTTGAAAAATTGAACTATAGCCTGAGTCAGTTGGTACTCTAATCAAAGCATTACCAGAAAGCAGAGATAATTGTAAAAGGGAAGGGGAAAAAAAAAAAGAAGGTTCAGTTTTTCTTCCTAGAATACTTCCTAGGTGAAAAAAAAAGACCCTACAATTCTCAAAAGCTTGAGTTGGGATTTAGATTCACCCATTTATAATTCATTAGAACCAGAGCTAGAATATTAAAACTTGTACTTTACATCCAAGCTTGCTTTATTGTTTACTCTGTCATTTTGGCAAAGGAATATGAAAAGTCTAATTCTGGTGGCTTATTACACTCACTTTTTATTCTTTTTATTCAGATGTGAACTACATACAGTATGGACCAATAAAGGAGCAGATCTAAAGAGCTTAGAAGAATTTTGGTGAAGGTTTTTGAGCTTTGTTTATTTTAAGAAAGCTACTTTTTTACTAATTCTGCTTCTGGCCAAGTAAACATTGCATTTCTCCTCAGGGATAAAAATCTAAGTATTCTGTGGAGAAAACACAGTCTATCTATATTTCTGCATGTGTATTAAAAGTGTATCTCTGTTTGTTGTACTTAATGGCAGCTTCCATATACTAGAAGTAATGGTTTTACTGTTTGGTTTGGGGTTTTTTTTTTGAGAACAGCAATTGTACTGCTTATTTGTATTCCCTGGACTCTGTGCCCACTCTTGTGTACGCTGTTAATGACCATTGTTTCCCTGGGGTTCTACAGTTCCTTCTGTCAGTGTTGTATCACAGATTGTTTCTGGTCCAGTAAACTTGATGTAGAGATTCTAGTTCTTTCACAAGGAATGACCACAGGCTCTGGCAAGGACAATTTTATTGTGTACAAGGCATGGCACCAAGACATTCAAGATCCAACAGACAAGGCATCACTTTCCTTTTACAGACAGGTCAAAATAACAGCATAGTATTTTACATTAACCTCTTCACTCTTTGACACTACAACCATTTACATTACCATACTTGCCACTGAGTAAGTCTATACTTCTCCCTTCCTTTCCCTTTTTTTCTGGTATTTTCCAGGACCATTTATCTCCTATCACTCTCTCAACTTTGTTGGAAGAACATCGCTCTTGACCAGGGCTTATGAGAGTCCTACTTCAACTAACGCTTAAGCAAAATATTTCTGTTCATGCTAATGAACATGCTAATTTTCTAATTCATGCTAAAGCAAAGTCTACAATTACCTAAAATGTCTGTCTTGGGTAGGAATGAAAGAGTCCAGGAAAAAAACCCCATACATTATGTTTTGCAGAGTAATTTTTTAAATTTTTTTAAGAACTGTATGTGTGCACATGTGTTCATCTATGTGTTGTGGGGCCTGGAGGGGTGGAAGGTGTAATTCTTGGAAGATTCGATTTGTTACTTAGCTGTGTTGGGTCATTATTTCCAGTAAAGTATACTAGGAAAAAAAATTATTGTCTAAAAAATGTATTTAGTATCAAAATTTTATTTCACTACTTGCTTTTTGCATGACAGGAAGGGGATGGCCCATGTTTTTCATTTCAGATAAAAATATTTGAATTTAAATGCTTAATTAATGGTCTAAAATAAGGTTTATTCTTAAATAAGTCTTAGGCATTATTGCAAAAAAACCCAAACCGTGATTAAGCAGAACTGGTAGTTCACAACTGCAAGAATGAACCTTTGAACCTTCGAACTGTTGTTGAGCCTCTGTATGATGCTTAGTGTTCTAGAAGAACATCTGGAAATTCTGGCTGCAAGTAGCCTATTTTAAAGTCCTAGGCTGATCAAACTTCTAATTAAATAAGAATGCTTGCCAGAGTATGGATAATACAAACTCTTAGTTGCAAAGGGAGACATTTTTGTTTGCTTAGTTTCTGTATGCAAGGCTTTTGAAATTGAAGTAGAAAATGGGAAAACAACTGAGGTACATTCCCACAATAAAATTATATTGCAATATTACTGTGAGAAAGACTGAAGTGAAGGGACATGCAGGACAAGGATGGAGTGAAAGAGAAGACACTCAAAATACAAAGGATTTCAGAGAACAAAAAAAAGAAGATTGTAAAGATATGAATATTCAGTAACTCAGGTCTTTCTCCTACATAATTTTTTATTTCTTTATCAAGTCAGAGGAAAGTTTTAAAATGTTTTAGTCTGTAATCCTATCTAGAAGCTGTGTTTCTAGCAAAATATTTTAAGTGGTATCATAACATTAACAGAATTTCTTTAAAGTGGTTACATTAAGGGGTGGCCAATTCAGTCCTTACATTTCCATACAGACAATTCCCATTTATGTAGTTCCATACCGGACTTCAGTGAGATACTTCATTTGTGGAAAGTAAATCAGGTTGAATCTTTAAAGCTTTTTCATCTTTGGCAATACTGGACCACAACTATCAATGCCTCCCATTAAGAATCAAGCTATAGGGCACTACTTCAACAGTCTTATTATCAGAAGGTACTTTTGAAGTCTGTTATAAAACAGCGCTTGCTGTTCGTTTCATGTAATCAAAAAAAATTCAATAATATTGAAAGCACTCCAAGTTAATATCAAATAGGTTACAACTGCAAAGAATGTGCTACTGTAGCACACAAAGAACAAGCTGGATGTTGCACTCTTCTTTAATACTTAACTGACATGTAAAAGCTAGCATCGTATCGGGTACAAGAAAAACAGAGTCTGATTTACTATTAAATAAGCTGAGAGTATCAGTAAAGTCACACGTATTGCCTATGAAAGATTAAAATCAAAACTATGTAGACTTTAAGGATTCATTTGCATTCTTTAATGAGTTTTGGTAGAGGAAAAAAACAGTCTACAATGGTATTAATATGACTATATGTAGCAAAACCAGATGCTTGGGTACTCTTGGTAAATCTTCACAGCAGAAGACCAGTTTCATGGTGCTCCACGTACTAATTTTTGTTGATATTTGAAGCAGGATAGAAGAGGTCTAATTCTTGTTGAGCTTGGCTGTCACTATAAGGAATTTGTCCTCTGGCTCCAGCACTTTGGTTTAACTCATTTGACCCTACTTTTATTTTGAAAGCAAATAGAAGACTCGGGATTTTGATTTCTTTCAATGTCACACTTGTGTCACAAAAGCAGACTTCCAGGAAGACCCTATAGTCTTTTTTTGCCCTATAAGGTACAGCTGTTCTTTAAGCCTATCACAGAACCACAGGACTGAGATTGGATGGCATCTCTAGAGATCCACTTTAATCCCCTGCTTAAAGCTGTGTCAGCTAGAGTAGATTCAGGACTGTGTCCAGTCAGATTTTGACTGCCTTCAAGAATGGAGGCTCCACAGTCTCTAAGCAACCTGTTCCAGCGTTGTACCATGCTCACAGTAAAAAAGTTTTATTTTGTTTAAATGGAACTTTCTCTATTTCAATTTCTATCCATTGCTCCTTGTTCTTTCCTCTGGCACCACTGAGAAGAATTTGACTCAGAATACCTAACTTCCCCTATCAGCTGTTTATTCATGTTGATAATTGTCCCCCTTAAGCCTTCTCTTCTCCAAGCTAAACAAACCCAAGTACCTCGGTCTCTCCATGTATGTTAGATGATCCAGTCCCTGAACATCTTTTTGCATCTCTGCTGGGCTTGTTCCGATGTGCTCATGTCTTTATTGTACAGGGCCCCAACAGTGCTGAGTAAGGAGGAAGTATCACCTCCCCTGTTTTCATAAAATCATAGAATCAGAGAATGGTATGGGTTGGAAAGGACCTTTAAAGATTAGTCCAACCCTCCTGCAATAAACAAGGACATCTTTAATTAGATCAGGTTGCTCAAAGCCCCGTCCAATCTGACGCTGAATGAAAGATAGAGCGTCTACTACTTTTCTAGGAAACCCATTCCACTGTTTCACCATCCTCATTTTAAAAAATTTCCTCATTTATCTAATCTGAATCTACCCTCTTTCAGTTTAAAACCATGACCCCTTGGCCTATCACAACAGGCCCTGCTAAAAATTTTGTCTTCTTTAAGTACTCGGCATGGTTTGAGCCCAAGCAAGCCAAGCAACAGATGTTCCCTATCTCCTGCAGAGCAGGAGAGGGAGAGAAGAGAGACTAGTTTAGTAGAAACTAAACTTCTTTAATGAAATACAAAGAAAATAATAATAATAATAAAAAGAAAATAATGAAATATATACAAAACAATAACAAGCTTCCAGGATGACAATCACGTCACCAGCAGGCACTGGGGAAGTCCCAGACTGGACCCAGTGACAGATGGGAACTGGATTCCGGATCCGGATTCAGGACTGGGATCAAAGGCAGACAAACAGACTCCTCCTCAGACTCCGGCCACTGAATTAAAAAGCTGACCCTTTAGTCCCTCAGCTTTTATACTGAGCATGATGCAAATGAGATGTAATACCCTGTTTGGTCAGTTTTGGGTCACCTGTCCTGTCTGCTCCTCCCCACAGGTGTGACCCCTCTACGCTTTTCCGCTTCCGACCTTCCAGTGGGGCAAATAACATAGTTGGTTGGCCTTGGGTGTTATAGCAATAAGTATAAGCAAGGGCCTCTCTGCACACCATGCCTCAGCATCAGCTATAAACATGGGTCTTATCACTCTGAGAAAGATCAGTTTTCTGCACAATATGCTGCCAGTTTCAGCAGTTAGAAGAGGCCTAGTTAGAAAGCAGTGTTATTGAACAAAATTGGTCCTGTTTTACCTCAAACCAGGACAGTACTGAAAGGTCACAACAAGGTTGCCCCACAGCCTTCTCTTCTCCAGGCAGAACAACGCCAACTCTCTCAGCCTGTCCTCATAGGAGAGCTGCTCCAGCCCTCTGATCATTTCTGTGGCCCACCCCTGGATCTGCTCCAACAGGTCCATGTCCTGCCTGTACTGAGGACTCCAGAGCTGGACACGGTACTCCAGGTGGGGTCTCACCAGAGCAAAACAGAGGGGCAGAATCACCTCCCTCGACCTGCTGGCCGTGCTTCTTTTGATGCAGCCCAGGATGCGGTTGGCCTTCTGGGCTGCAAGCACACATTGTAGGCTCACGTCCAGCTTCTCATCCACTAGTAGCCCCAAGACCTTCTCAGCAGGGCTGCTCTCAATTCCTTCATCCCCCAGCCTGGTTTCATACTGGGAGTTGCCCCATCCCAGGTGCAGGACCCTGCACTTGGCCTTGTTGAAATTCATGAGGTTCACATGGGCCCACTTCTGGAGCTTATCCAGGCCCCTCTGGATGGCATCCAGTCCCTCAGGCATGTCAACCACACCACTCAGCTTGGTGTCATCTGCAAACTTGGTGAGGGTGCACTTGATCCCACTGTCTATGTCCCTGATGACGACATTAGACAGTACTCGTCCCAGTACGGACCCCTGAGGGACACCACTCGTCATTGTCCTCCATCCGGACATTGAGCCGTTGATCACTAACTACCCTCTCGATGTGACCATCCAACCATTTCCTCATCTACTGAATAGTCTACCCATCAGATTTATATCTGTCCAATTTAGAGAGCAGAATGTTGTGTGGGACCATGTCAAAGGCCTTACAGAAGTCCAGACAGATGACATCTGTATTACTTCCCTTGTCCAGTGATGTAGTCACTCCCTCACAGAAGGCCAGTAGGTTGGTGAGGCAGGACTTGTCCTTGGAGAAGTCATTCTGCTTTCCTGAATCACCTCCCTGTCCTCCATGTACCTTAATGGAAGTAATAAATTTAGATGGTAGAATGTTACCCGTTTTGCCTCAAACATTTCTATTTTTTGATGTCCTGATTTATCAAATAGAACGGAAATACCAATTCAATCTTTATACAGAATGTCAAATCTGGATGGGCAGAAATTATTTTTAAATCTAATAACTAAATTTTACTGTTCTACAAATTACTAAATGACTCTAGACTTGAAAGACAACAGATACCATTAATGTTTCTGACAATATAAAAAAAGTTTTAAAATATTTTATAATTAATATTTCTAAAGACTCCAAAGTGAAAAACACACGTAAGTATCTGTTCAACTGAACTATCAGAATACTTATTGTATATTCAGTCTAAAGCAACTTTTATAAGAAAATAAGAGGGGGTCAATATTAAAAGAGACTTAATCACATGAAAAGAAAGGACACCAATATGACAGATATATAGTAATAGTAATTACCTTATTACAGCTGATTTCTTCTCCCCTTTGAACACAGCATCTTGCCCTATGATGTCAACCTATTATTATGTTATTACAAATTGAAAAAAGAACCTGGAGAAATGCATGTGGAAGATAATACGTCTGTCATTGAAAAAGTTTGATAAGAATCTCCTAATTATGATATTAAAGAAAGCTCAATTTCCTTGTAGCTGGAATGCATTCAACTCTCTTTAAGTGTGGAGTTGGAACACTTTGTATTTATTTATTTTTATTGGAAGATTTTTTTGTAATTCAAGTAATAAGTAAGGGGTCTATCCATTCATTTAATTAGAGACTGAGATAACACCAATATTACTTCACTCAAAATTAATTTTGTTTAATGTATCAATCAGAATCTAAGAATAAGATTATAAGGATTTCTTTTGGTGATTGTACACGACAAATGTCACAGAGTCAGCAAACAATTTTAAAGGTGATTTAGGCAAACCTAAAAAATCTCTGTAGTCCAAGACAGTAGGACGGAACAAAGCTATCAGCAATTAATCTCTGAAAAATCTTTCCATTTGATATTTAAAGACTGTGAAGTGGCTTAGGTGTCTGAGAGTTAGATGAAGATATTATTTACTTTCTTTACTCACCATTACTCTGCACTAATATATATTTAATTCTTTGTGACTAAACAGAGGGAAGGAGGGCTTTCTGCCTTGTCATTTCTACCAGATGGGCAACTTTTCTCCATCCTTGATACTGGATGAAACTCTTTTATAGAGTTTTTTGGATGAATTCATATTAGTCAGCTATACCCCATCTAGAATACAAAAAGATGATTATTCCTAAATAACTGTATTACAGGCAGCTTCTAAGATTTTTCTCTTTTCTAATTTGTCAAAATCAATTTGAATTCTAACTCTGTCTCCCATGTACTTGGAACTTTTGCTCATTTCATGCTACTTGGAAATTTAATATTCCTTCTCATTCAAGTCATTAGTGCAAATATTAAGTCAAATCTGTAAAGGGAGTATTTCCTTTGGTTTTGACAGCTCATGTCCACCTGTGAGGCAAGATTCATAGCTCCCAAGAGTGTAGCTTGAATTTGTTTGTTTTAAACAGTCATAAAACAAAAGGACAAGAATTCTGTAGTCTGAAGTAAGTGTCTTAGTAGGATAATAATAAATCTTTCACAGAATACTGACTTCCTTTCTGAACAGAGATTTTGCTTTCTAAGATGATTGTGTATTCTTGTGCTTTAAATACCTTAAAATGTCACAGTTAAAATACTTTCTGGGGACACAAGTTTTAACAGTACAAAATGAAAAAGAATTCACACCTAATCTTTACATTCTAGGTTATTTTTTGTTTGTTTGTTTGTTTAATTTTTAGCTCAAAGAAATAACTTCTTTTCCCATTATATTTTAAAACAAAATGGTAGCTACTTTGTTGAAAATCCAGTTATGTCAATGTGTTTTGGGAAATGTTCACTGGATTGATGATATCAGAACTGTTTGTCCATTTGACTATAGTACCAGAGAATGGTCCTGGTCCATTATGATTTCTATAGAGAAAAAATCAAAGAATCTCATCAGTTCAAACAGCCAATAGTCCAGTGGTGTAGACACACATGTGCCACATTAGTAAGATGGTTCTTAAAAGAGTATTGGTGTCATTTGGCATAGACATTCATAACCTGAAACTGAACTCCTTTGGCCTGGATGCTCACTCTTGTGATGCACTATTTCACAGTAAATGTGAAGTATGTAAGAAAGAAGTCTTGGTAAACTAACAATTCAGGCATAACACCACATAGCACCATAATTATATTACCTCTGAGGCCAATTGAGTAAATCTACTTACTGAACAAGACTTCACATTTACTCAAGTTGACACAATCAGGAATTTCTTTACTAAACAGTTGTGTCATGAATAGCTCTGGAAACAAACAAACAATCAAACAAACAAATGAACAAACATACATTTGGATTTGATTCTCCTGCTTTTTTAGGTGTTTTGTTTATTCTGAGCCTGGACTGAAGAAGTCACAGAATCACAGAATGGCAGGGGTTGGAAAGGACCTTCGAAGATCATATAGTCCCACCCCCCTGCCAAAGCAGATTCACCTAGAGCAGGTTGGACAGGAGTGCACCCAGGCAAGTTTTGAATATCTCCAGAGAAGGAGACTCCACAGCCTCTCCGAGCACCCTGTTCCAGTGCTCTGTCACCCTCAAAGTAAAGCAGACTTTTCCTCATGTTGAGATGGAATTTCCTGTGTTCCAGTTTGCACCCGTTGCCCCTTATCCTGTCTCTGAGAACCGTTGAAAAAAGTCTGGCTGTATCCTCTTGTCACCTTTAGATATTCATAAACATTTATGAGATCCTGTCTCAGTCTTCTCCAGGCTAAACAGACCCAGGTCTCTCAGCCTTTTCTCATAAGAGAAATTTCCTAAGCTTACCTATGAAGATGCTATAGAAGACAGTGTGAAAAGCCTTGCTAAAGTCAAGGTAGACAATATCCACTACTCTCCCCTCATCTACCCAGTAAGTCGTGACATCACAGAAGGCTACCAGTTTGGTCAAGTATGATTTCCCCTTGGTGAATCCATATTGACCACTCCTGATAACCTTTTCCTCTGCATGCTTAGAGATGACATCCAGAATGAAATGTTCCGTCACCTTTCCAGGGATGGAAGTGAGGCTCATAGGCCTGTACTTTTTTAGGTCCTCCTTCTAAGTCTTTCCTTTCAAGACAATTTTTCAAAATCAGATTATTTTCATTAAGGAAAAATGTTTCTGATGAAGACAACTTCATTGGTATATTCATGATAAGCACTGTTAAACACTTTGTTCAGAAATCATTTAGTGTATTAAGAAAGGAAATATGCTGACTGGCTAGATGAAAAACTACTTAAGGAAAAAGAAATCCTAACATAAGAAGCAAAGAGAGAGAGAAGGAGTCATAGAACACAAAAATATGAAAATTTTTGAGTCAGGCTGATGGTGGATGAGAGGGTTATGTGTGGAGTAGGCTGAGGTACTCAATCAATTTTTTGCCTAATTCTCTACTGGTAAAGGCTCTAACTCCAGTGACCAAGTTGCAGAAGGTAAAGACAGGGACTGGGAGAATGAGGTACCGCCTCCGGTATGAGAAGACCAGGTCCGGGACCAACTGAGGAACCTGAACATGCACAAGTCCATGGGACCTGATGAGATTCATCCATGGGTCCTGAGAGAATTGGCAGATCTAGTTGCCAAGCCACTATCCATCATGTTTGAGAAGTCATGGCGATCTGGTGAAGTTCCTGCTGACTGGAAAAGGGTGAACATAACACCCATTTTCAAAAAGGGTAAAAAAGAAGACCAGGGGAACTACGGGCTGGTCAGTCTCAACTCTGTGCCCAGCAAGATTGTGGAGCAGATCCTCCTGGAAACTCTGCTAATGCACATAGAAAGTAAGGAGGTAGTTGATGGCAGCAAACGTGTCTTGACTAAGGGCAAATCATGCCTGACAAATTTGGTGGCCTTCTACGATGAGGTTACAGCTCTGGTGGATGAAGGAAGAGCAACAGATGTCATCTACCTGGACTTGTGCAAGGCATTTGACACTGGCCCACATGGCATCCTTGTCTCTAAATTAGAGAGACATGGATTTGATAGATGGACTGCTCGGTGGATAAGGAACTGGCTGGATGATCCCAGACAACAGTTGCGGTCAATAGCTTGTGTACAACTGCTGTGCAGTGACAAGTGGTGTTCCTCAGGGGTCAATATTGGGACCGTTATTATTTAACATCTTTGTCGGTGACATGGATGTTGGGACTGGGTGCAAGCAAGTTTGCCAACGACACCAAGCTGCGTGGAGCGGTTGATACACTGGAGGGAAGGGATGCCATCCAGAGGGATCTGGACAAGCTCAAGAAGTGGGCCTGTGCCAACCTCATGAAGTTCAATAAGGCCAAGTTCAAGGTCCTGCATGTGAGTTGGGGCAGTCCCAAGCACAAATACAGTCTGGTGGAGAATGAATGGAGGGCAGCCCTGAGGAGAGGGACTTGGGGGTGTTGGTGGATGAGAAGCTCAACATGCATGTGTTTGCAGCCCAGAAAGCAAATCACATCCTGGGCTGCATCAAAGGAAATGTGGCCACCAGGTCGAGGGAGGTGATTCTGCCCCTCTACTCCACTCTTGTGAGACCCCATCTGGAATACTGTGTCCAGCTCTGGAGCCCCCAACGTAAGAAGGACATGGACCTGTTGGAGTGTGTCCAGAGGAGGGCCACAAAGATGAGAAAAGGGCTGGAACACCTCTGCTATGAGGACAGGCTGAGAGGGTTGGGGTTGTTCAGCCTGGAGAAGACTCTGGGAAGACCTCATAGCAGCATTCCAGTATCTGAACGGGGCCTACAAGAAAGGTGGAGAGGTACTATTTACAAGGGCATGTAGTGATAGGACAAGGGATAATGGCTTCAAACTGGAAGAGGGTAGATTTAGATTAGATCTCAGGAAGAAATTTTTCACCATGAGGATGTTGAGAAACTGGCACAGGTTTCCCAGGGAAGCTGTGGATTCCCCATGCCTGGAGGTGTTCAAGGCCAGGTTTGATGAGGCTTTGAGCAACTTGATCTAGTAAGAAGAGTCCCTGCCCATGGCAGCGGGATTGCAACTAGATGATATTTAAGGTCCCTTCCAACTCTAACCTTTCTATGAGTCTATGATTCTATGATATTCAGTGTTATATGATCAAGTAACTTTCACAATACTAGATATCAGAATTGAGATTTGTTTTTACTCTTTTATGCTTTACTATTCCTCAAAATAAGATCAATCCCTCATTGGTTTAATTAAGTTTGACCTATGTTTTATAGATTAAGAAATTCAAATGAAGACTAAACATACTTGTTAAAATAGTTTTCTTAAGCTCCTTGTACAGTACTGAAAGAATATTTAAATGGAGAATGAAACTGTACTGCCAACGGTATTTTTAGATTACAGTTGGAAAGTTCAAGGCAAAAACATTTTTAAAAAATGGAAACTCTACAAATTCAAAGGATATGACTTATTCACATGAGTTTTGGAGGAAAATATTTTCTAAAAAAGATATCCATCCTAAAATCACAGATTACCTTGCAAATACATGATAAAAACAGTGTCTTTATAAGAAGGATATTACTCTTTTTTTTTTTTTTTTATATGGATACTGAGAAACAGAACATCTGAAGAATTTATTAGAAGTTATACACAGGCTATTACCACATAACATAAAGTGACTGAAATGGATTTGTAAAGTGAAACAGTTGGTGCTGAGGACCAAGTATCCACTATACACATTCCAGAAGTTCCTTTGGACCAGTTCTAGCTTGGTTTCATGCCCTGAATATTCATCAGTAGTCAGAGTCCACAAGCTGCACTCATGGGAATTTTCTTAGTTTATTTTTATGTGAATGAAAAGTGGTCCACTCTAAAAGCACTCTAGGATGTGTAGAGTTGGAGGTGTAAAGAAGTGGGGATGACTGGAAGTTTCCTTTCAAGAGCACACTAGGATTTGATCTAAAATGCTAATTAGAAGGATCCATGTATACTGCAGAAGGCAAATAAGAGGTTAAAGCAGAATTTAACTCCCAGCAATCAGTTTTATTTTGTTAAGAGAAAAGTTCTTCTGATTTAAAATGTTCATGCTTACTTCACAGAACTTTCTTGCTGGCTTAATCTCAGTGTTCATACTTTGAAGATGTGCTTTTTGCTTCTTATTAAAGTCTTTTTCAATGACTTATAAGGAGTATCTGTAATTACTTTCTGGGGCATCCTGCCACACTCCCGCAGAGCTCACACAACTGTCTGGGTCAGCTGCATGTGGGACTGTGCTGCAATTTCCATTCCAATTATAAACCTAATTTTTCTCTCTTTGGAAGCTGCTGTATGGAAAATTGTTCATATGTGCCCAAAACAACTATGGAATTGAGTGTCAGATCCCTGAGTGCATTGCTCCAGCTCGTGGAGTTTGGCTGCAGGGGTCAGCTCAGGGCCCATGTCATAGAGGGGAGCAGCTATTACAGTGGCTGTTCTGTGCATGGGAGTAGTGAACTCACTGTACAATTTACAGTGTACATCGACAACATTGAAAATACCATAAGGTTGAAGAAAACATATAGTACATCTTTTTCAGCATCTTACCTTGGGAAATAAATTTCCCTTCATTGTTTTTTATTTATTTGATTTGTGTTGGTATTTTTGCTTGTTTCTTGATCCTACAGATTTGTTTATTAGCTTAAATATAATCAGCCTTTATAATTTTTTTCTTTATTTTTATGACTTTCAGTATAAGCTCTTCTTTTATTCTTCATAAACTTTTCTTCAAATAATAAATTCAATAAATCAACATCTCACCTGGCTTGTCTTAAAGGCTGTACATTTATTGATTGATTGTTGCAATAAACAATTATAGAATTAATTAAGTCTTCCAAATGAAAGGAGAAATAATATTTTGCCTTTAAATAATTAGTATCATGTTATTAATAATGATACAGCATTTTACATCTTCAAAGCATTCTGCAAGTAATTGCTAATTAAGCCTCACAAGACTTCTGTGAATTCTTTCTGATTTATTACTACTATTACACAAGTTTTGTAGCTAAAGCCCTAAGGATTAGAATCATAACAGGGATTTAGGCACCAAGAATCTCTACAAACACCAAAATTAGTCAATAATGCTGTTCACAAAAGTCCCATCCAGCTTTGCGTGTGAAGTTTCTAGCTGATTAAATTTGTGCTGGTAATGTTTCCAGATGCTGGCTCACTTTTGCCAGCAAATGTAGGAGGAAGCAGTTGTCTGTTCCACTGCTCTGCCTGAAATTACCAAGCTGAACCAATCATGTATCTTTTCCTTACCCTTTGAAGTTTAATAATTGATTTTAATTACCAATACCTTCAATTTTAATTATTGTTCTAGGTTGTAACCTAAAGATCAGAGGAGCAAATAAATGTTTTATTCATACAAGTTGAATCAGCCACAGCAATGAGTTCTTCATAAATTTTTAGGAATGTACATGGGTACAATTGCCTAAATCCGGAAGAGAGTCAAGTCTTTCTATTTTGCTAAAGGAGGGAACTTCACTTTTTTACCTGCTAGATAAACACTCCAACAACCAGAATACAGCAACTATTAACACCTTTGATTGAAACTGTTTGCTTTCTGTGTCACATTAAGGGATAAATTAATGAAGGGCAAGAACACTGGTCTCTCTCAATGCCCTGGCTGCTGAAGAAGATTATTATTTTAAAAATCAACCCACTTCTCCACCAAATACTTATTTATTTCAAGAGTTCCTTGGCTTCTAACATTATTCTTTCTTAGGGCTTCTGAAAATTTGGTGTTGCAACAAATAAGCCTTGCAAAAGCTAAGGTCCTCTGAGTCTAGCTAAAAGTAGAAAGATGATTACTTATTTATAAAAATTAATTTATTTCATGTAAACACTACTTGCACATATCTGTTTGTTTCTTCATAACTTTCTCAGAAGAGAATTTCAAGTTACGTGTATTTAAGCATGGACTGTATCAGAAGTCATCATCATGAGGAGTGTTCCAGGGACTCCAATAGAAACAGGTTTTAGAAGGTAACATTTCAAAATGTATGAGGTCATTTGGATATCATGCTTGTTAGAAAATTTAGACTTTCAGTCAAATGTCTTGAGATTCCTTTCAGCCTTTTTGATCTTTTGATCCTGTGTCATCAGCTATCAACCACTCAGGAACAGGATATACTGGACATGGGGTCATTGCAGCTTGCATTATTGAATCTGGGCCTCTGCTGTTATAAATAGCATTGTCTTGTTAAAAATGTTATTTAATTAAATATTAAAACCTGCTAGATTACTCCTTTTACTATCCCTTTAATAGTTCCTTAATAATCTCATTAAAACTAATAATTACTGTCAGAATCATACTTATTTTGTTTTTCTAGGCTAAGCATATGAAAAAAACACTGCATGCAATTCCACCATTCTAAAAAAACTGAGGAACAAGAACAGGTATCTAATTGTATTAAATTTAAATAACTGTCTCCACTTCGTCAATGTAATCTTTATGGTTTATAATTTTTGTCCATCCCTGTAGAAAAAGATAGATGAATATTTCTTGTTATATTCAGACTGATATTGGCTTTTGAACTCATTTAAAATTAACATTTGGATTTATTTTTGCATTATTTTCTTACAAAAAAACCTGAAAGCCAAAAGTAGTAATTTCTTTTAATTATAGTATAGTAAAAGTTTAAATAAATTAGAAGAGATAAAGTACTCGAGCAAATAATAGGTATTTAACATAGACTTTTCAGAAGAATTGCATTTCCAGTATAAATCAAATAATTCTTAGAGCAGTTATTCCTTTGATTTTCCTCTTTAAACCTTCATTCATGGGGAGAGAGAGGTAATAAATCTGTAGTGAGATAACTGATCCATGGCATTTTTCACTAAACTATATAAAAACTTAAGTCTGTCTCGAAGAATATTTTTTAAAATCTTTTTGACAAACATAAATGTTTACACTTTTAATTAATTCACAATATTAATCTCACACATTAGTAAATTAACCAAGATGAAATTGGCAGTCACATGCAATTTATTATTCCCATTCACACACAATCTTACATTGTTTTCCAACTATTTCTTTTAATTACTTAGTGATTTCTGTCATCTATTCGATGTATATATCTCATATTCTTCAATAGCTTTGTAGTCCCACTAGTGTCACAATTTCCCATAATTATTTTCCACTAAATATTGACCAAATCTCTGTGATAATCTTATTTCTTGAGTCATCTCTTTGGGAAACAGGTCTAGGACAGTACAGCTTCATTCTGATGTGACCATTGGATGGTCACATCGAGAGGGTAGTTAGTGATCAACGGCTCAATGTCCAGATGGAGGACAATGATCAGTGGTGTCCCTCAAGGGTCCGTACTGGGACGAGTACTGTCTAATGTCTTCATCAGGGACATAGACAGTGGGATCAAGTGCACCCTCACCAAGTTTTACAGATGACACCAAGCTGAGTGGTGTGGTTGACATGCCTGAGGGACTGGATGCCATCCAGAGGGGCCCGGATAAGCTCCAGAAGTGGGCCCATGTGAACCTCATGAATTTCAACAAGGCCAAGTGCAGGGTCCTGCACCTGGGATGGGGCAACTCCCAGTATGAAACCAGGCTGGGGGATGAAGGAATTGAGAGCAGCCCTGCTGAGAAGGTCTTGGGGCTACTAGTGGATGAGAAGCTGGACGTGAGCCTACAATGTGTGCTTGCAGCCCAGAAGGCCAACCATATCCTGGGGTGTATGAAAATAAGTCGAGTGAGGTGATTCTGTGCCTCTATTCCAATTTGGTGAGACCCCAGTTGGTTGAGTTGGGATTGTTCAGCCTGAAGAAGAGAAGACTCTGGGGAGGCCTTATTGCAGCCTTTCAGTACTTAAAGGGACCTACAGGAAAGAAGGGGAGAAACTTATTATCGGGGCCTGCTGCAATAGGACAAGGGGTAATGGTTTTAAACTCAAATAGGGTAGATTCAGTCTAGATATAAGAAGAAATTTTTTACAATGCGGGTGGTGAAACAGTGGAATAGGTTGCCCAGAGAGGCGGTAGATGCCCCATCCTTGGAAACATTCAAGGTCAGGTTGGATGTGTTCTGAGCAACCTGATCTAGTTGAAGATGTCCTTGTTTATTGCAGGAGGGTTGGACTAGATGACCTTTAAAGGTCCCTTCCAACCCAAACTATTCTATGATTCTATGCTATAAGATATTACAGAAGGCGAGCGTATCTTTCCACTTCCAGGATGAATGCTTTAACAGCTGAAATCAGTTTCCTATTTAATTCTTTTCTAGGCAAAATGAAATATTCTTGATGGAGCAATGAATTAATTCTGTATACGTAGTATGTATTGTTATACTAACTTTAGTAAGTATTTTTACATTTCATAAATTGTGTAGAATGAACCAAACATCTCCTTACACAGTAGTAGTTTTTGTGAAACTGTGTCTATTAGCGATGACCAGTAAAATGTCTATGGCAGATCCTAGAAAAAGAAATTCAAATTCCTAAGAAGAGTAATGGTAAAACTGAAGTTCTTGTTGAATGTGGATGTCTATAAGTAGCTAATAGATTACCCATTATTTTGGAGAAGATTGAATGCTAACTATAGCCAACAATAATGACAGTTATGCAACAACCAGCAGTAATGACAGTTATGCAACAGAGATTTGGTCCAGAAAAGTACTTTTTAATGAGTATGAAGTAAGATTTAGGTGGAATCGAGGACTTAGGTCTGAATCTAATACTATCTTTTCACAAATGCTTAACCACACAAAGTTTCACAATCTTGTTACGTTGTTTTGTATGTGACTGGAAAATTCTCTGGAATAAGTGTCAGGGTACAACCTAAAACAAATGGAAGGATGGCAATGACTACTTTTAACACAATAGCTGAAGGGGAAAAACACAACACTTGTCATTCATTAATCTGTTTACTCAAAGATTAAGACATCCTCCTGCAAAAAGAACAGATTACTTACCTTTTCTTTCTGAGAAGTTAGAAAATTACCTTTCTCCCCTCCCTTGCAAATATCCCAGTCAGCAGACTTCTGTAAGAAAGACTGCACAGAAATTAACCTGTGTATTTATCACCTATCTATGTAAAGAGCTAAAGGACAAAATTTGTACATGATCGTGTTTTCCTCTATGTGCTTTAAAGGAAGAGGGCAAATGGTGATCTCTGTTCCTGCTAAAATAACTTCTAGGTCTAATGGTTTCACCTTTGAGGTGCTTAATTTCACCAGTGCACTCCCTAGGGAGCCTTAGTACTCAATGCTTGATGGTGGGTAGTCCCAAATAGTCTGCCCTGATCTTCTAACATTCACAGGGTACTAAACTGCTGGGTAAGACATTGAAAGTTCATGTTATTCTCCACAGATTTTAAGAGACAGGAATCATGCCTATCGCCATCTCATTCTTAAAGAATAACACAAGCTTCTAACTTTTATAGACAGGATAGAAAAGCAGGTCTTACATGCTTTTCATTATGAATAAAAAGTTTAGAATCATAGAATATCTCAAGTCGTAAGGGAGCCATAAGGATCATTGGGTACAACTACCTGCTCCTTACAGGACTACCTAAAAGTAAACCATATGACTATGAGCTTCTTGAACACTGGCAGGCTTCCATGGGGAGCCTGTTCCAGAGACCAACCACCCTCTCAGTAAAGAACCTTTTCCTAATGTCCAATCTGAACGTCCCCTGATGCAGCTTTGTTCCATTTCCTTGTGTCTTATTGCTGGTCACCAGAGACAGATCAGCACTTCCCACTCCATTGTCCCCCTTGAGGAAGTTGTAGTCTGTGATGAAGTCAGCCTTCTTTTCTCCAAGCTGAACAAACCCAGAGACCTCAGCTGCTCCTTGTAAGTCTTGCCCTCGAGACCTTTCATCATCTTGTTTGCCCTCCTCTGGGCACACTTTAATAGTTTGATACACTACTTATGTTGAGTTGCCCAAAACAAAGAACTTGAGATAGGGTTGCAAAATTTCTCTAGAAAATTCAGCTACAAATTCTTGCATTTTTGGTGTGGGTTTTTTTTTTTTTTTTCCCCTTAGTTAAGGCATCATGGCAGTAATAGGCTACTTGGTCTAAGTTCCATTTTTAATTTCCAGTGAACTCCTTTATTAAATGTTTAAAGGTATGGCATGTAAAAATAGTAATTTTAAGCATCTACATGCTCATTTCTCCATTAAGTATTTGTTTGCTTTTTAGTGACATGCTTTCTAATGTCTAGGTTCCTAGTTGTTAATAAAAGCAAGTGTTATTAAAACTATGAGTCAGGATGTGACAAAACCTGGTAACAGATTGACATGGCTGAAGGCTCTGATCCATATGCTGCTCAGAAGGCTAAATACATCTTTGACATTGTATCTCGCTAGTGTATGGTGCTGTGGTGGGTTGACACAAGGTTCCCACCAAAGCTGCTCTATCATTCCCCCTCCTTAGCTGGACAGGGGAGAGAAAAAATAGTGAAAAGCTCATGGGTAAGGACAGGGAGATCACTCACCAATTATCATCATGGGCAAAACCCACTCAACTCAGGAAAATTATTTTAATTTATTGCCAATCAAATCAGAGCAGGGCAATGAGAAACAAAACCAAATCTTTAAACATCTTCCCCCCAACCTTCTTTTCTTCCCGGGCTCAACTTTACTTTTGATTTTCTCTTCCTGCTCCCCACAAGTGGCACAGGGGTACAGGGCGTGGGGGTATTGTGAACAGTTCATCACATGTTACTTCTGCTNCCAATTATCATCATGGGAAAAACCCACTCAACTCAGGAAAATTATTTTAATTTATTGCCAATCAAATCAGAGCAGGGCAATGAGAAACAAAACCAAATCTTTAAACATCTTCCCCCCAACCTTCTTTTCTTCCCGGGCTCAACTTTACTTTTGATTTTCTCTTCCTGCTCCCCACAAGTGGCACAGGGGTACAGGGCGTGGGGGTATTGTGAACAGTTCATCACATGTTACTTCTGCTCCTTTCTCCTCACACTCTTCCTCTGCTCCAGCGTGGGAACCCTCCCATGGGAGACAAACCTCTATGGACTCCTTCAATGTGGGTCCTTCCCACGGGCTGCAGTTCTTCATGCACAGCTCCAGCGTGGGTCATTTCCATGGGGTTCAGTCCTTCAGGAACAGACTGCTCCCACGGGGTGATGAATCTTGCCAGGAAACCTGCCTCAACATGGGCTTCTCCTATGCTCCTTTGGCATGGGGTCCTCCAAGAGCTGCAGGTGGATATCTACTCCACCATTAACCTCCATGGACTGCAGCCTGCCTCACCATGGCCTTCACCACACGCTGCAGGGGAATCTCTGCTCTAGTGCCTGGTGCACCTCCTCCCCCTCCTTCTTCACTGACCTTGGTGTCTGTAGAGTTATAGAGTTATTTCTCTTGTATATTCTCTCACTCTTTTCTCCATCTGCAGTTGCTATCGTGCAGTAGTTTTTCCCCCCTTCTTAAATATATTATTCCAGAGCTGCTACCACTGTCTCTGATGGGCTCAGCCTTGGTCAACTTTGGGTCCATCTTGGAGCCGGTTAACATTGGCTATATCGGACATGGGGGAAGCTTCTATCAACTTCTCATAGAAGCCACCACTGTAGCTCCCCACTACCAAATTCTTGCCACACAATCCCAATACAGGTGCTTTCACCACACCTTTGCAACGTCACTATGTCTTCATTAAGACAGTGGTTTAGTATGGCTACATACCTGTCAGGCAGAAAGTGTAGGCAGTCCTGTCTTCCTGAAAATTCTAATTTCTGCTGTTATGCAGAATCTTCTGCAAAGTCAGTCAGTCCTATGAGGAGCAGCTGAGGGAACTAGGATTGTTTAGCCTCAAGAAAAGGAGGCTGAGGGGAGATCTTATTGCTCTTTACAGCTGTCTTTCAGAGGAGCTGTAGAGCTTTCAGGGTGTTGTAGAGTGGTGGGGGTCAGTCTCTTCTCCCAGATAACAAGCTGTAGGATGAGTGGAAATGGCCTCAATTTATGCCAGGATGGATATTAAGAAAAATTTGTTCACTGCAAGGGTTATCAAGCATTGGAACAGGCTGCCTAGGGAAAGGGTGGAATCGCCATCCCTGGAGGTATTTAAAAGACAGGTAGATGTGGTGCTGAGGGACATGGTTTAGAGGTGCTTTTGGCAGTGTTAGGTTANGAACTAGGATTGTTTAGCCTCAAGAAAAGGAGGCTGAGGGGAGATCTTATTGCTCTTTACAGCTGTCTTTCAGAGGAGCTGTAGAGCTTTCAGGGTGTTGTAGAGTGGTGGGGGTCAGTCTCTTCTCCCAGATAACAAGCTGTAGGATGAGTGGAAATGGCCTCAATTTATGCCAGGATGGATATTAAGAAAAATTTGTTCACTGCAAGGGTTATCAAGCATTGGAACAGGCTGCCTAGGGAAAGGGTGGAATCGCCATCCCTGGAGGTATTTAAAAGACAGGTAGATGTGGTGCTGAGGGACATGGTTTAGAGGAGCTTTTGGCAGTGTTAGGTTAATGGTTAGACTTGATGATCTTAAAGGTCTCTTCCAACCTAGATGATTCTATGATTCTCTAAATGTACTTATCTGCAAAAGTTTTCTATGCAGCAAAAGCATGCAGCAAAACCCATTTGATGGAAAATGAAGTCAGTACTGATAATTACTTGCAATCAGTAAGACCATAACCAAGGAACATCAGATGGAAACAACCAAACAAACAAAATCTCAGGCTGTTCAGGTCCCTCCTCCCTAAATGTGACCATCACAATGATTTCCCCTCTGGTTCTGGGCAAGATATATCCTCGCCAGAAGGAATGGGTTTGGGGAAACCGCATGGAGAGATGCCTGTTGGCAGCGAGGGGAAAGGCACCCCTGAAATGCCAGAGATCACCTCTGAGCTATTTGTCTGACCATCCCATCCCTCCTGTCAGGAGGGCTCAGACACAGAAGGAGAGAGTCCCTGGTGCTGGAGACAAGGTCCTGCTCTCCGACAGCAGCAGGGAAATTCCCTGAATGCCCTCTGCTTCTGGAAGTATGCTGGGGAGGTAGCACTCTCTGCGTCATCTTTTGCAAGGTGGCCAGTGGGCAGAGGATGGCCAGGGCTGGGAAGCGAGATTAGCCGAGTACTTTGTTGCCCTCTTCCCTCCCAGGAATGGGTCATGGCCACACAGGATCCCAGAGGCAGCAGGCAGGAAGCACCCGCTCTCCTCACCCAGCATTTGGAGAAGCTGGCCCTTTACTGATGATGCACTGGGAAAACAGTCAGAACACTTAGCATTCCTCACTTTTTTTTTTTTTTTTTTTTTGGTATTGAAAGGAATTTCTTTATCTATCAGCTTTACAGGGGAATCAGACCTGTGAGACTCTGAACTGAGACTTTGCCTCAAACCCTGTGTGTTTGCCACTTGGGCAAGAGAACAGAGGAAACTGCCACTGGCAGGGGTGCAGATGGGGGGATGGTTTTTGGCACTGTGTAGACGGGACCATGCTGAGCTCCTCGTGGCTGCTGCTAGGTGACTGTGGCATGCACCTGCGCACGCTGAAGCCAGGGGGAGAGACCACTATATGACCACCCAGCACTACCATGCACCACGCACGTGCCAACCTAACCACACCGTAAAACCACCCCACCACGCTTCGAATGCAAATGATGGTTATTTACAGTTTTGGCTGAAAGTATAAAAGGCAGACAGACAAAGTAGAGAGCTGTCGCCACCGATGACACCATGGGTGAAAAGGATCCACGAGATGTCATGGTGGTGACTATCTGCCTGTGGTCTTTCTCTTTCTTTCCTTTCCTTCTTTTTTTCTCTCTTTCCCTCTGTCATGAGCATTCAAGTTGTTAATAAATTGTTTCAGTGAGTTTTCAACATTTGGCCTTGTTTGTGCCTTCTAGGCGCAATTCCAACTAGGCGATTGAAACTTTAAATTAATGTCGTCGACCTGGTCATGACAGGACCAAAAAAAAGTGGAGAACGCTCCTGGTTGATTGAGTTGTTTGTTGACCTTCTGATCATGCCATCGTTTCATGAGATGCCAGTTGCAAGGGCAAAGCCAGATAATGAGTACAGTTTCATGTACATGGAATTATGGTATCAAGCTAGCACAGCAACACAAAAAAAAGAAGAGTGAATTCTAGGAATCCTGTTCTTACTTAATTTGTGTCTTCTAGTAATTTTTGAAAGACTTTAGTTTTACCATTTCATTTTTACATAATGTTAAAGCCAAATCTTACAATTTTAAAAAAATTGCTTTTAACTTAACTTTTTTCAGTGACAGAAATGCCGAAAGGGAGGACACAGGATCTTTAGTTTAATCTAAGCCTGAATATTCATCAAAAATTGTATCTAAAATAATAAAAAAGTAAAGCAACCTATGTATATGCCTTTGTTAGTTTTTAATAAAATAAAATGAAATTGAAATGAATGGCTGAAATTTTCTGGGTGTACATCGGTACTTGAGTATGTTCTGGAGTCTGTTTTTCCTTTTCAGTAGTTATATCTTACTCATCATTAGTTCAACTAAGGATCAAAATCCCTTTTCTCTCATATGCATGTCAATTATTTACTTCAGAAAACTCATTTAAAAGTATCCAGCAACAGATCCATTATAAAATATTCCCACATTTTGTTTTTCACTTTTACAGAAGAAAATGTGAAAATCAGTTAATGACAGATTTAAATTGCTAATGTGTTTTGGCTTAAGTTCCTGAATAATTCACTAAATTTTGAAATACAAAGTTCTAGCTGAGCACCATGGACATGAAACTATGACATCAAAACAAATATGTAAATATGGACCTGAAATGAGCTGCAAAGAAAGCAGCCCTTTTCCCATTCCTCAAGGAGTTCAGCATTCACCAGAGGAATGTTGTTTTCTGTATTTTATTACAGTGGCTTGTAGTCCAAGATAGATGTAGGAACATGAAAGCTGCAGTAAGCAGTCTAATGGCCATAGTGGTGGGGCTGCAGGGCTACCAGTTCTTCAGCGGCTACTCTGCTTCTGTGTTACACTAAGCTGGCACTGTGAAGAGCTTTGGCTGATGGCAAGCAAGTCCTAGGAACAAAAACCAATTCTCTATAGCTGTGTTACTGTAGACTGATGCTGTGCATGTAAGAAGACAACCATTACAGATATCTAAAGCCAATAAACTTGTAGAAGGACTGTTGGCAGTTCTATGGGCTAGAAAATCTGCCTTCATTACTACATTCCTTTTGAGAAATAGAAATAAACTGTGAAGATTTCAGGCCTTTAGCATTTCATGATTCTAATAAATGCTGTCTCCAAAAGTGCCTGCCATCTTTAAGTATTTCCCATCTTTATTGCTGTTTGCATCCCTGTGACTCCTTTTTTCTTCTTCTCTCTTTTTTTTTTTTTTAATATTTTTTATTTGTTTGGTTTGGTTGTTTTGTTAACTTGTTCTTAATTATGAACTTCTGGAGCCAAGTTCATACCCTTAGAGTTCTTAAATCCCATAACACTCCATATACTTTCAGATTATAATATACTAACAGTGAAATAGCTTGCATGCTCTTCTCTGCAATTTGTGTCTAAGATAGTACCCCGTACAGAAAAAGTATCACCTGGAACTGCAAAATTGCTTTTAACTTTGTCTTTGGTTCTCTCTTCACCTTTCTAATTTCAAAACAAACTGCTGTTCTTGAAAAACAGCTGACTCCCAACCAATTAGTATGCCATACCCATACCCTGCCTCTCCTTGCCTCCTTCATAGATAATCAGTTGTATGATTCATAATCAGTTGTTCTTTATATTCCCTTTTTCCAGCTTTATCCTTCACATGACTAGTGAAAATGTGTTTCAAGTAAGAGTGCATTTCAGTAATGAAATCCGTGAATTCTTAGTCTGGGGAGTATAAAATTCATAGGATGTGTACCACCCTCTATAGTTAACACTATAGAACTGCAAATAAGGTGTTCATAACTACTTAGATTTTACTTCTATTCTAAGTGCATTAGCATGCTAGTAGATAGAGATTGTACTGTCTACATGATCAAAGGAAGTTCAGCACTGTCTTTTAATTCACTAAAGCTTACCTACATCCTTCGCAAATTTCAGGTGAAGTTTTCAAAATTTTAAGCAAAAAACTCACAGCGAAGGATTTTTTTTTAAAAATCTATTTAGAACTAATGTCAGATTCTTTCTGATGGCCTCTGTTTCCATAGCATCTCCCATGTTAGTCTCACTCCATTCTTCTGTACCTGTATCAATAGAGTCCAAATGTCTGGGAGTTCAAAGAGAGTACCTCTTCCTTTTTGATAAGATGCACTAAAGGTGTTTTCTCTCCTTCTCCTAAATCCTTTCCACACACACCTCCAGCCTTTGCTCAGTTTGGTGCTCAGCATAACTTCAGTGAACCAGGAGCATTTGCAATGGCAATGCTTAAACTTGATGACAATATCATAGTCTGGTGCAAAGTAATTCTCTGTTTCATGCCAACAATTTATAACCTATCTTTTCACCTCAAGAATTTAACAGAGAAGTGTAGTGAGAACATTGCCACAAGAGGTTGTAGACATCTAGGTAAAGAGGGGGAAAAAATGGCACTTATTCTCCTTGTTATCTTTCCTTAAATGTGGAAAAGAATTTGGTTAGTCATCAAGCATCCTTCAGAAAAAATAAGTTTATTTCTTTCCTGATTTCATTATGAAGATCTTAAATCAAAAGATCCACATTTAGTTCTAAGGCCAAAATCTTCATTTTCTCATCTTCCAATGAATTCTATGGTCTACAAGACTCCATAAGCTTGCACACACACATGCTACATGCACGCTTTTACATTGCGAAAGTTAAATCAATACACTCTTTCCAATTTTTTGTTTTTAGATTTAGAGGTGATATCATACCAGCAGCTTCTGGTCAAAGTCAAATTCAGAGTCTGCAGAGTATAAAAATGGCTATGTCCAAACAAGTTGTTTGACTTGATTTGTAAATAATAGGTATAATATAACAGAATTATCCAAGAGACTGCTCTCCTGTATAGAAACCCTGAAAGCATATCCCCTGAAAATTTTGTCTCTTAAAGTCACAAACATTTTTTTTTTTAATTAGTAATTTCATGTTCTGATGATAAGCATCTGCAAAAAGGGCCTAGTGGAAGGAGCATTGACTGTGCTCTATATCCAGTGAAGAAGTAATATGCTGCTAGTAGTATTCTGCTAAATAAACATGAATGGGAGGACTGATGGGACTGTACCATATAAATTATACCATGTAAATATGCTATGACCTCTCTCCTTGAAACAAGATTGCTTTTCAATCTTTTCAGGATTTACTTTTTGAATTTATTTTGAATATCTGACTAGGCCCTAGAGAGATAATGTAATGTGAATATACTGTTAAAATTACATAAGAAAATCATGATATCCCAGTAGCCTAAATAACTCATTTTGGAGAAAAATGACCAATATCTTGCCCGTGTACATTAAAATTACACGTAAAAAACCCTACCAGTAGGATCAATTTATTTTTTTTTTCTGAATTGGAAAATGTAATGGAAATGCGAAAGAGATTAAACTGTTGAACTTGCCAGTTCTGAAACACACCACCAAGAGGAAAACACTGCTCTAGGCAGAGAAATATATCTCATGGAAAGAAGGTACTGTATGCCTTGCCTCAATTTCTAAAACATGCGTTTCTAATATGCTGCTGAAGGGTAAAATATGTCTCCCAGTAGAACATGACATGATTCTCTTCACTTTATTTTATGCTTCCAATCTACTGCTTCGTAGACTGCTCATAATGGAACCGTGTTGAAATTTATGGTTTCACTCACCTGTAATTTTAATAAACTAGCTGCATGAAGAGATTCATCGAAGCATGAATAAATATGAAATATAGAAAAATCTTTGTAAGAAATAAATGACACAAAAATATGCATGTTGACTTCACAATATTATGGGAATATACCTGTAATAAATGTATTGATTATTCTATAAAAACACTATAATACCACAATATTGCTGTTATCATAATTTGGCAATTTTGGTTTGGTTTTTTTTCCATAGGATGAAAATGTCCCTAGCACAGTGCTATATTTTTATCTCCTAGTTAAGAGGTCATTAAGAAGGCATCTATTGTGGATTAACATTTTTGTAGGGAAAAACCATCAAGGATAAATGATAAGAACAAAACAACTTAATGTTTCTGGACCTCCGATTACTGAAACATAATCATATTGGTAAGCCTCACAGAGTCCTGAGTGAAACAAAGCATCATATGAAAACAGACTCTTGAGTTTAGGGTATCCTTAGTGTCTTTAGTGATTCTTGTTTTAATGTGACAGAAAATGCACACAGTTAAAATTGAATTGTACATAAACAGCTTGATAAACCAACCAGACTGGAAGGGTGTCATCTGATAATAGTGCTGCATATTAAAAACACAGGAAAAACTGAGAGTCATAAAATGCATGTAAGAGTAAAGGCATCACAGGAATAATTCTCAATTCCGTAATACGGAGTGCCTTGCTGAATATTAGTGAATCATATTGCCTGTTCAGATGGCATTTTTTTATCACAACATACTTATTAACAGCTAAATCAAATAAGGATTCCTGAAGGAAGATCTGGGAATATACTTGAAAGTGATGATATTCACCCTTTAAATTCTCTATCTATTTTCTATGGAAAGCGTTGGTAGAATTAAGGATTATGTTCTGGTAGCCAAGGTTTTCATGGTAAAATAATAACTTTTATTACAACACTATCTAACATGTTTGAAAAAATATAGTGGTTTCTCTATTTCCAGCTCTGGAGTGCCCAACATAAGAAGGACATGGACCTGCTGGAGCGTGTCCAGAGGAGAGCCACGAGGATGGTCCGATGGCTGGAGCACCTCTCCTATGAGGAGAGGCTGAAAGAGTTGGGGCTGTTCAGCCTGGAGAAGAGAAGGCTCCAGGGAGATCTTATTGCGGCCTTCCAGTACCTAAAGGGGACCTACAGGAGAGCAGGGGAAGGACTTTTTACAAGGGCATGTAGTGATAGGATGAGGGGCAATGGCTTTAAACTGGAAGAGGGCAGGTTTAGATTAAACATTAGGAAGAAATTTTTTACTTTGAGGGTGGTAAGGCACTGGAACAGGTTGCCCAGAGAGGTTATTGAGGCCCAGTCCCTGGAGGTGTTTAAGGCCAGGCTGGATGTGGCCTTGGGAAACCTGGTCTAGTGGGAGGTGTCCCTGCCTATGGCAGGGGGGTTGGAACTCGATGATCTGCAAGGTCCCTTCCAGCCTAAACCATTCTATGATTCTATGATTCTATGATTCTGTAGGCTGGCCCTGTAAGGTTGAGGCAGAAACAGCAAATTACAAAACTAAGCATGAATTAAAAGCAGTTGTTCCAAGTTTAACCAGATGAAGTGATCTATCTGATGAATGAGAGAAGAAAACAGTCCAAATTCCAGGAGAAAATACAGATTCATCAGCATTATCACTACTATTAACATTCTCAATGAAGCTAATTACCCAACTTGTGTCCTAGTTGAGTCTATGCAGAGAACAAATGCACTGTTTGGCTTCTTCCACGACTCAAACTGGAGATATGTCTCTGAACACTACATTAACATATTGTAAATCTTAATAATACTTCTGGTATCTATGAAAGTTTTGAGTTTGCCTTAGGGCAGAAGTTATAAAATTCCCTTTAAGGTAGTTCCCATGAGACAAAGTTTTGGCTCCAGTGCCCTGGTTTATATTCAGTATTATGTTTAATGCTTGAAATGTCAAATATGGTTGGAGATAAGATATTTCTGTTGAATAAAGAAAGCAAAGATCACATGTTAACAAAGCCTTTTTCTGGCACACTGTGGTAGCAAGCATTTGTAAGTTGTGAAGAGATTGTTTGCTTTGACTGGTAGAGGAAGCTTCCATAAAACATTCTAGTTGTTTCTACACCTAAAATGCTTTAAAGTGAGTTGTCTTGTGATAAGGTTTTAAGAAAGCATTAATTAATCCCATTTTATGTATGACAAAAATACATGTATTTTATTTCTTAATCCTCTCCTCCTATGTATTTTTTCCAGGGTTACTATAGAAAGAGAGAAAAGGCAAAGCCATTCCAGGACTCTTAAAGTCCATTGTATGTTACCAGTTTCTTCTCTCTTTAAGCGATTTTTTGTTGAAATATTTAAAATAGTTCTTTTCTGAAATGGCATGTAATAATCAATGATATGGAATGAATCAGAAGACCAGGTGACCCCTTTATGTTCAGTAAATTCCTTAAAAAAGAAAAAGGAGAGATTGATGGTGTATCTGATTCATGAGGAATAATTAGTATGCATAAGTAGATAGCTAAAGTGCTAAAATGTTCAGGTATTCTGAAATTTGTCACTCATAGTTAAACCTATATTTCTAGTAGGAAAGTATGCTATTTTCTTAAAAAGTATCCCTGATGGAACTAGAAAAAACCAAAAACATACTGGAGTATCTTCAGAATATTTGTATTAAAGGTATTTAGGAGTTAAATACTTAGATGCTCTATGAAAGTTAAATTTTACCAAAAAATTAAACTAGAGAAGAAGGAACAATAACTGCGCTGTTGAAATAACCTCATCTATAAACTGAGACTTATGTCGGTTTGAAAGCATTCAACGCATCAGCTTAAGAAAAAACAAACAACACACAAAAACCTGACATGGCTAAAATGAAAATAACTGCTTGTGTCTGGAAAATGTAATAGATGGCTCAAGAGTTGTTCTCTCTGTGAAAATACAGCTTTTTTATTGTTGCCATGGTCATTGTTAGTGTGAAGCAGCAGTCCCATAGAGGCCAACTGAGTAGATTAGGCCTGTCCACAAGTGATCCAAGTTATATGTTGGACTTTTAAATAAATGTTTGTTGTATATAAAAATTGCTGTGTGTACAGTCCGAGTCCTGTGTGTCCGATCATTAAACTTGTCTTGATTTGATGCTATTGTCTGAGTCTGTAATTCTGGTGGGATTCAGGTAACGTGGTTAAGTGCCCTCGTTGTATGAATCAGCATCTTTAGAAACAAAAAGCTGAAATCTACTGTAAAGTTCATGTTTTGCTGATGGAGGTGCAGAGTACTAAGGATAAGCAGGTTTTCAGTTCATAAAGCCAGTATTAGCTTGTATTCATTCTTTGCTACAACATATTCCCACCAAAAATTATGAAGATTTGCCTCATTTTATATAGTTGTTGAACAATAAGAATTATATAGCATATTGGATTCATTAAGACATGTTTTAAGGGTTAACTTGTACCTTGCTGTTGGATGAGTGCAGGAGGGATGTGAATGCAAAAGAAAGTCTACTCTAAACAGCCAGGGTCATTGCAACAATCAAGTACAGGTCATTGCAACAATCCAAGGAGCACAGAGGCGACAGGAACTGGTTCAGCACTTCTGGGCTGACTATTCTTCTACCTGTCCAGTTTTGCAAGCCTATTAATTCAGCTAAGGATGCTAAAATTTATTTTATACAAACTAATATTGATGTGACTTTGTCACCAAGCCTGGAAGAAGCTATAAGTATTAATCAACACCGTATCTATATCAATAACCAGTAATTCCAGTACCTAGTAATGTGTATTTTTAACTTGTATAATGTTCAGGCACAAAGGCTATGCCCACTCTAGTAAATGAAAGGCCTCAGGCACTGAGACCAACTGGCACAGCTTAGCTTGTATTTGCACAACTAAACTGTCTTCCCATCCAAAAGAGGTTGACTGTGTCCAAATCGCTTTTGGGAATTATAACTGGCCTTTGCTAATTCCTGAACCTTATCTGGGTATTAGCTAGAAGACTGCTAAAGACCCCAGGCCAAATAAAGCGTGGAACATGCTAACAGCTTACTGGTTTTCCATGAATCAGGAATCTAGTGTAGTCATACTGAGAAATTAATCCTAACTCTGTTTCTGATACTTCTGTGTCAATCTGTGAATCTGGCCCCAGTGTGAAGAAGTAGGAATTATTGAGTTACTTCTATGGTAAGGAGAGGTACTTAACTATCATAAAAAAAAAAAAAAAAAAAAAAAAAAAAAAAAAGGAGAGGAAATGATTCTTCTTAAAGTATAATTTTATAAAAGAGAAGGTCTGACAACAGTAACATTAACAGATCTTTGCACAGAGCAGGGGAAGATTCTGCAATGTGGCAGAAAAGCCCATGGGAATTTGCTGGTTAAACTTCCTTATAGATACAGGGATTCTCTGTAGTAAGGTAATCTACCTTTTTAAGACCTCTAGGGAAGCTAAGTATATCTTTTTAAACAGGAATTCATCTGATCTTAGGTTCCTTCACTGGCTTTTACACTTACTGAGAGAAAAGGATTTAAATGTTGGCACCAATTTTTCATGTGAACTGTATAAATTATGAGGCAGTAGGAGCAATGACATACACAAAGCAAGTCAGAGCACAGTAATATGGGTTTTACATTTGTGTAAATTCTGAAATACATACTATTTATGATGAGTAACTGTGAAAAAGAACTATATATATATATGATTAATTTTTAAACTCAAAGACAGAGAGAAAATGGCTTGTCATTAAATGATAGGGCTGCCTTGCTCACAAGAACAAATGTACGAACATTGTTTACACACAAGTGAACAGTGATCAGGAAAATTGGGCAAAGTCAATGAAAAGTAGCTAAGTCAACAGAGAGAGGGTGAATGGTCATGTGAATGAATTGGAAACACCCTTGAAAATATGTTCCTAATCCTCAGATCTAGAAATTTTGAGGCCAGAGCATTGCTACGTGATCAGATTTCCTTCCAAGGCAGTTTGTTATGCCATTAGTGTACTTCCATAAGGAAATTATAAGGTCATTCTCACTATGAATCTTTTTGCCGTACAAGATGAAGGATTTTATACAGTTTCATAGAGTCGATCCTCATTCATCAGCTAATGCTGTCTGACATGCCATCTGTGGGGTTTTAGTTGCTTCTTCAGAATGGTGCAAGTCTTCCATACATCTGTCATCAGCTGTATGTGGATGTCTTGAATACTTTTACTGTTTGAGAAAATTAACTGAGCCCGAATAGCTAATACGAATGGATGAATTATGTTCACTGGGGACGATGGGGCAAGAATCGGTCTGTTTTTTATATTCTACAGAAGTCACTTCCAATTTTAAAGATTCTCCATGTTCTTCGCTCTGCTACCTGCAGCATTCATTTGAATAGCTAGAGGCATAACCTATCCTTCATGGCTGAACATATTTACTAAGATTTAGAACCAGCATCTATGATCCACAGAGTTTTACTGGGGAATGTATCTTGTTAAGTATTACACAAAGTCTGACTCAGAAGTAACTTTTATGATGACACAGATTGTACTTTTTCTTTTCAAACACTTCCTAGAAATCTTGCTTATGGACTTTCATATCTTTTAACACAGGCAAATCATATTAATTCCCATAGGTATTTTTCCATGGGCACCACCAGCCATCCATGACACAATGGGAAACCTTCTCATGAGTTTTCAGGGACTATTAAATGTGCAGGACCCCATTCAGCACAGACCTTCAATTTTTGTCCCATTTGCCAGCTTTTCTGATCAGTGTTGGGTGGTCATTCTCTGGCTGACCAGCATGCCCACAAATTGTTTAAATGTCAGAGGGAGCAGTTAGAAATGTAAGGATTATTATTTCATGGGAAAAAGACAGAGAAATGCATTTGAATATGCAGTGCTCTGGTGAACCTTATCTCCTGGCAAGCTCCCATACTCAGTTACAAAGACCATACTTAATGCTATGTCTGCCTGAATAAGCAATGCTTTCTAATCTCTGGACTACCTATCATTGTAATACAGAGGGACACAGCTTGTTTTTCATAGAAGATATCCTGTAAATCAGTGAAGATAAAATAATGTTTGTAAACTGATAATCCGTAAGAATTCTCCGGGTTTAGGAAACATCTCTGTTCAATGATCTTCAAGCAACTTCTCTACCTAAAATTATCTGTGTATAGAAGGACCAGTATGCCACACCTGCATAGGAGCTGCTGCTGTCTAATAATTTTAACCAGAAATTTTTTCACGTTAAATTGTTGTCAGGTCATAATCAGAAAATGCAAAATGGCTGAATTTTGGAATTAAGTTTGCAGACTTAAGAGGCCTTCAAAGAAAAGGGAAAAAAAAAAAATCTGTAATTTGGAGAGTGGAAATTAAAGCACGATTAGACACAAAGCCTGGGAAGCATCTTAAAGTAATAATTTACAAATAAGGAAAATAGACTGAATTTTATAAATAATGAATTAAAATTTTTAATGGACATAATACAATTTTCCAAAGAGATTTTGATTAGTTGAACAACTAAATATGAACAGGTGGTGTGCAACTTTAAAGAAACCTTTTTAAATAGAAATATTTGTAACATTTTATTAAAAATATAATACCTTACAACTCTATTTTAGTGCTGCTGTACCAATAAATTATTTCTCTTATTCTCTGTCATCAGTAGAATGCAATTAAGTAACATTCACCAAGACACAACCCTTTTCCATTTCATCTGCAACATTTTTTCATTTGCTAACAGCACCACCACTGCCTTTGGATGATGCTTAGGATCACCTAAAATAGGGAGTCATCATGCACAATTTATAAATGCATTGTGTTGTACTGAATTCATGATTCTGAGGCTACATTCATACAAGGAAAAGTTTTATACTTCTACTTTTAAAAGGGAAAATATTGCTAAAATGCAAGACTCTTCTATAATGAGCTGTGAAAACATCAAGGAAATAATGCCCAAACAGATAATTATATTTGTCAAATCTTCCAATCAGAAAAATAATCTGACTCATATTGTTTTACTGTTGAATATTTGGTTGAGAAATGCTAGAGCCTTCTTTCCGTCTTCAGGAAATTAAGTTCTAATATATTTCTTTGGGACTTATATAAAACTTTAAAACTGTTCCATGGCAATCTTTTGAAACATTACCTTCCATATAACTTCATTACATATTGAGAAGTTGCATTGACAACTAATACTTAAAATATTCAGTGCACTTATAGCTTCCCATATGCTCTTCACTGAATGGTATCAGCAAATGTTCAATAATTTAAATAATAATTGATATAAGCAGTGCCTTGCAAAGTATTCTGTCAGCTTTATTTATCGTCTGAGCAATTATAAAGTTGACCAGTGGAGTTCAGTATTACGAATTTATGGGGAAAATTCCATTAATTTTAAAAAAATTATTTAAAAAATATTAAAAATTTATAAAATTATTTTTTTTTCTTATGTAGTTCTTTTCTTCCACTGAAACATTAATGGAAGCTCTATCTACTGATTTGACTCACTGCCCTTCAGGGACTATCACATCACCTGTTGTTTTTTTTTTTCTTTTAATCCCCCATTTCTTGTCTTCATCTGTTAATATATCAACTCAATTGCAAAGTAACAATCACTTAGCAATTTTCACAGCATTTTCCACAACACATTCCTTCTTGAGGTTTGGAAAGTCATCCAGGCAGCCTGTGCATTTCATACAGACTGGGGCTTTGGGCAGCAATTTCTGTAAATTTCTATGAATACTGCTTACTTTATCTTAAATTTAAAGAAAATATAATACAACCAGAGAATGAGGTATATTTGATACTAAAGATGGCTTTAGCTGCTTGCTGATCATGTTAGGAAAAGAAGTGAGCTGATTTTGAGACAGCTACAGATGGGCAAATATTACCTTCTTGGTAAAGCTAAGAAAAGATTTTATGATACAGAGCTCACCTTTTTTTACTTTCTTTCCAAGGTACTTGTCTATGAGAAGAGAGATGAGACTTTTTGCTCTGGCAAGGAGAAACCATGCATGAAAATAGAAAAATTTTCTACTAATTGCCCAGTACTTAAAATATTATACTAGCTTTTCTGTAGGATTTAGATTCTTTACTTTAGTATTTATTAAATATCCACAGTTGTGTTGTGTACTAAGAGTTTAGTAGCAGAACGTTCGTTCTTTTATAACTGTGTAAAGACCACTGCTGGACTGATTCTGTTAAAGGGTAATTTTTAACATATAATGTGAGCAGCACATCAGCTAAAACCGGTTGAGAATTAATCTTATCTCTATTTTTAGCTAGCTGGTTTTGCTTGATATGTTGTTAGAAATTCATCATATGCATCAATAAAATGATCTGGAACTCATCCCAACAAATGGGCTTTCTAATGCTTTTATATCTTACTATCTGACCACAATATATTTTTATATTCTTTGTTAGTTTGTCTTTTGTTTTACTTGCTAGCAACAGGAATTTGCTTTTTTTGCCTTTTCCACTTGCGTTTTTCCACTTCATACATTAAGACACTTGCAGCAACATTAGCCATATTTTGCCTCACACTCTCTGTTTCTGAGCACTCCAGCCTATTGCATCCTAATTATAGTGTCTTTTACAATTCCCTGGCTGGGGTATTAGTTCAGTACTAACTCACATAGAAGAGTGTCTCCCACTGAGTCAGTAACACTAAAAAACTTGCTGTAACACTGAAGTGTTCCTTGGAGGTCTCCAACTCTACTATTAATTTGACCTGAATCTGCTTAGCTTGTTAGGTCTGACAGGATTACAATCCATGGTGGCACGATTGTCTGATTTCATGGAAGACTGTAGGAGATTTGACAGCGTGTTTTTTAAGAGAATAATCTTCTCATGGATGAATGGAAGAATGGTCAGTCTAACAAGGACTAGATCTGACAAGACCTACCTGTCTGGCAGGTAGATATCAGAGGGTTGTGATCAGTGGGGCAAACTCTAGTTGGAAGCCTGTGACTAGTGGTGTTCCCCAGGGGTCAGTGCTGGGTCCAGTCCTGTTCAATGTATTCATTAATGACCTGGATGAAGGGATGGAGTGCACCATCAGCAAGTTTGCTGATGACACAAAACTGGGAGGGGTGGCTGACACACCGGAAGGCTGTGCTGCCACTCAGCGGGACCTGGACAGGCTGGAGAGTTGGGCGGAGAGAAACCTAATGAAGTTCAACAAAGGCAAGTGTAGGGTCCTGCCCCTGTGGAGAAATAACCCCATGCAGCAGTACAGGTTAGGGGTTTGTGAAAGACTGCGTCGTTGATAACCAACATTGCTGACACCACTGACACAGTGGATGTTTGTCTCAATATTACTACAGCAGGAACACCATCAACAGACAGCACTACCACTGCCTGTTTATCATGACATTGCTGATACCACCGATGACATGAAAACCATAAACAGACACCACAGTCTGTTTATTACAACCCTGCTGACACCACTGACACAGATGTTTATCCACAAGAAAATCACCAGCAGACTCAGGATTGAGGAGAATGAGGGACCTGGACACCCCCTGGGAATAGTATTGGACATGCACACCACCGCCAGGTGAAAGCTGCGGTTAAGTAGAACAGCTCGTGAGGACCCTATAAAAGAATGGAACCAACCAACATCAGGCAGAACGTTCTTCCACCAGACTGGAAACTAATCAGACTGTCGGGATGCTGCAGCTCCAGGGTGGTAGCTATTGGTGTGAACTCTTTCATTCTCTCTCTCTTTATTTCCTTCCTTCCTCTCTTTATCTCTCGCTCACTCATTTGCATTTGCAAACTTGTTGTAAGGCAAATAAAATTCCTTGGCACTTGACTCCGTTTTGAGTCTCAATTCTGTTCCTGAGAATACAAGCAAAACCTCGCTCTGGTCTTTGAGCTGTGCATGACAGGGCTGACCTGCTGGAAAGCAGCTCTGCAGACAGGGACCTGGGAGTCCTGGTGGACAATAGGATAACCATAAGCCAGCAACGTGCTTTTGTGGCCGAGAAGGCCAATGGCATCCTGGGATGCATCAAGGGGACTGTAGCAAGCAGGTGGAGGGAGGTCATGCTCCCCCTTTACTCTGCCCTGGTGAGACCACAACTCGAGTACTGTGTCCCGTTCTGGACTCCACAGTTCAAGAATGACAGGAAACTGCTGCAGAGGGTACAGTGAAGGGCTGCAAAGATGATTAGGGAGCTGGAACATCTTTCTTATGAGGAAAAGCTGAGGGAGTCGGGTCTTTATTTAGTCTAGAGAAGAGAATGCTGAGGGGGGATCTCATCAATGTTTACAAAGACTTAAAGGGAGGGTGCCGGGAGGAGGGGGCCAGTCTTTTTTCAGTGGTACCCACTGATAGGACAAGAGGCAATGGGTGCAAACTCGAATATAGGAAGTTCCATCTGAACATGAGGAGGAACTTCTTTATTTTGAGGGTGGTGGAGCACTGGCACAGGCTGCCTGGAAATGTGGTGGAGTCTCCGACTGGAGACATTCAAAACCTGCCTGGATGCCACCCTGTGTAACCTGCTGTAGGTGACCTGCTCTGTCAGGGGGGTTGGACCAGATGATCTCCAGACTTTGGTCTGACCCAATAGCTCCAAAGCAGAGGCAGAAATCATTATTAATATATATTTTTTTTTAATGTTATCATCTCCACCATTAATACCGCAGATCACACAGAGAAGGTTGCTAGCCACTGTCTGTTGGGTACCAGTTCACTGCAGAAGAAGATAGTCTGAAATGAGCACTTCCACGTGAGAAACATTAGAGGTTCCAGAATTGGATTACAGCCATGCAGCAAATAGCGTGGGAAGATGCTTGTCTGCCCAACACATAGTGCTGACTAATCCACTTATGCTATCTGTTGTTTTGGAAAGTAACCCAAAGTATCAGGACGTTACTATGTAAGACTCACAACCTTGAACAACTCTTTCAAGATAAGTTTTGTAACCAAAAGCTAGTAAAGCTAGTTTCAAATTTAAAAACATTATTCTCATAAGACGATCTTTTTCTTCTCTTTTTATAGAATTGCACAATTGTTGTAAAACTGAGAGACAGAAAAAGCTTAGGAACAAAATTTATTGTCTGCTTATAAATTTTCAAAGGTCTTTTGCTCATTAAGAAATGTTCTTCGGAAAAGCCCATTCTCTCTTGAGTTCAGTGTTCCATTTTCTAACACTAGAAACACCAACTAGCACAGTTCCAGGAGGTGGCTTTTAGTGAAAAAATGTGTGCTAGAAAAATCAATAAACGTGTTTTCTTCTTAGTTCACTTTCCTTTGGTATTAACTTTTACTGAGCAACTAGGTCTCTGTCTCTTATAGGAAAGAGTTAATTTAATATTAACAGATAATTCTTCAGAAAAAATGTTTTCTGTGAACATGAATCAGTGTGAATAATTCGTGAAAGCTGGATTCTAGAGATATATTTGGAACATGCATAGTGGATTTCATTACACATGATTTTCCTTTTTTAAAATTTTTTTGCATAATATGCTACTGTAGGATTCTTACATTATTGTTAGACACTACCTTCAGCCTTAATATTTTTCTTTTTCTCCTCTTCATAGAACATTTGTTCTTAAGTCTTGAGAATGTAAACATTTATGCAGTAATGGAGCTATTTTGAGTGTCTAACAAAGTGCAAAACAAATGTAATATGAAGAACCAAGTATAAGATAGGAACATGCATTAGTTGCATGTCTATGTGTGACAGGATGTAAATAATGCTGCCATGTTGGTGCATAAAATCCGACAGTGAATTATGCTAATCTGACTGACAGCCACACTATGGTCTAGGTGAAATTTATGGAAGTCCACAGGGATAAACTGTTAGTCACAGCAAACGGGGATCAAAGGAGGAGAGAGAGCACTGGACAAGCCACTATGACAAGAGAGTCTCTCTGTGACATGTACATCAAGGCAAATGCAGGCATGGTTTCCATGGAGTGGTGTGAGGATATATGACATGGGATAGAACAATAAGTATATTTAGGACTGATGAACACTACTATTGCATACCTGTTGGGCAGCAAAATTGGAGGAAAGCCAATAAAAAGTGGATCAAATACGTGATGAGTATTGGTACGTACCGTAATGTGTGCCATAGACTGTGTGTCTTTCCATCTTCCACACACTGTGGCCTACATATTTTGGGTTGGTTTTTTGGGGTTTTTTTTTGTGAATGACCCTTCTTATTTTTATTTTTTATTAACTTCTACACTGCAGAGCTTGGGCAACATATTTTTATTAAAAATACTGGTCATGTATTCATGGTTTGTTAGTTATAGCAGTTACTGCATAATTTCAATAACACTCCCTGTAAACACCCGTGACTTTTCAAAGTGTCCTTTCATCTTTGATCTTACCAAGGTGATTTAGGGTAGCAGAACATGACCTTATGCTGTACTAAGACCTAAGTATAGCTGGATACATAGCATTGCAAACTTGTTATGCTACAGTTCACTATATATTAATTTAAAGCAGGTGACATACCCTGAGCTATTGCAATGGTCATTATTACATTAGTTCTTCATTAGAGTTAGTTTAACAGTCCAAACCAAATCCTAGCACCTGAATTCACTGTTGGTGTTCAAAACCTTAGAAGATAACATTTAAGTTCTTAAAATTTAGACATCCTTCAATGGCTATCTCTGTTTACAGAGAATCATTTCCTACAGAAAGTCTCTGCCACCTTCCACATGATACTAAGGATATTCAAACAAGACCATTAATTGCCATGGACTCTTACCTGCAGGAACCAGATTCAACTTTGTATTCACATTTCCCACTGTCAGAGTCCCAAACTGACAAGATTCTTTTAAATATTCCAAATTTATTTATCTGAAGATATTTGGCATTGCCTGGTTTTGATTCAGCAGAGTAATACAATGGTTCACTGAAATAACAGCACAAGCATGATATAGCAACTGCAATATCAATACAAACATGATTCCCATTACCAGTCTCTATATGCTTACTGTCATGATGCTGGGTGAGGAATCACTGGGAAGGAATACATGGGATGAAGCCAGCTCAGGCTTGCTGTCCTCTTCAAAGTTAATTCTGTCAATTGCTCAGTTTTTCAGACTATGTTGGGCCTTAGCATTAACTTCCTCTATGCTGGTCTGGCTCACTCAAGCAGACTTCACACTTTTTTGATTAACTCTGGGAAGACCATTTACACAGCCAGCTGTTCCACTCAGCTGACACAGCTCTTTATCTAAAACAAAGATCACCCTCTGGTCAGCTTTAGCCACCTTATTAGTAAGACTTTTCTTTATTACCCAGATAAATTACATTATTGGCTTCTGAAAACTCTAACGAGACTCACAGTAAGTTTCTAGCTCTGTATATATAGGGTTTTACCTTTTTGGCCATAACAAGATTTTTAGTATAACAGATTCCTGTAGCCTTTAATCCTTCAAGATGTAGGTCATTATTGTGTTAACTGGTAGGACATTGCATTTAGTGTAATAGCAATCATAAAAGCTGGAATTCTGCAAACTGAATTATTTCGTACTAAAAATTAAATGAAGCAAAACAGTCTGAATATTAAATTTTCACACAGCCTCTCCAACGAAGTGGTATGCCTGAGGACACAAATCATATACTTTCTTGTAAATGTAATATTATCTGAAATACATCCAGAGAAGTAGTTCTGAAAACAATTCCTTTGCATTCTCGTGAAGCGGTGCATTATTAACCATTGATCAGATAAAGTATATGTCAATCTTGGTTATTTTGTGTCAGTACAAGGATCTGACCCCATGTTTAATAAGTTATCTCTGCATATTCATAGTACATCTTTCCTTAATGCATGTGTCAATGACAGAAATTAGTTAGAAAATGACAGAAGTGAGCTAGAAAAATAATGATTAAGGTCGTTTGACCTCAAAGGATACTCTAAGAATATATTTTCTGAATCAGAAAGTTAAGCATCTGTAGACAATTATAAAACAGATTACCTTACACACTGAGGGCAGGCAATCACATTTATATGATAGGGATAAGGACCTAGCTTTCACCAAGGGTCAATATTAATGTCTCTAAATTGGGTTAGGTGAAAGTAAAAGAAATTCCCCACACAACATTAATTTGGGGTTTATTTCTGTTTATAGAGAAGCTTACATAAAGTAAACACTGATATTGATACAAATAATTTGTAAGTGTTGTGTTTATCAACATAATATAGCAGTGTGCACAGCTTTCTCCGTCACAGCTCTCCAAAGGTCAAAGAATCTAGGATATTTCATACTACCTCCTATTATATGATTTATCAGTTATGCTTTTCTTGATTGGAAGAAAAGGAATTTAATGTATGTTCCTGAAACTTTTAGCAAGATATCATAACAAGGTAGTACAGTCAGCAAGAATCCTGAACATCTAACCCATTCCTTTGCTTTTTTCCCATCAACGTAACTGTATCCAATAATTCAATCTGTCAGAAACTGCAGAACAGCATATATCTGTGTCCTGTGTGACTAGTAAGTTAAGTTGTCATCTTTGTCTGTAATAATTTATTAATTAGTTGGAGAAACAAGTAGGTGAAAATAAATGTACTCAGGTTTTCTGCAACCAAAAGGAGATGGTAATTTATCTCTGCTTCCTTAGTTTTGGAACCAATTTTGCAGAAAAGTGTAGAGATTCTGTGAAAATCTTCATACTCTGTATAACTATTCCATGGCAATCAGTGAAGGCTATGCTAGACTCTGAAGCAGGATAGCGTCAGGATTTTTCCATGGGTATCGGGCATGACAGCTTTGACAATTAGTGCCTGCTATCCTGGGCTTGATGATCTATACACTGACAAACTTCAGCTTGTGGTACTTCAAATTAATGTAGGGAAGGAAGATAACAAAAGGCAAGTTCTGATGAGTTTTAACATAAGCATACAGAAATGTTTGGGGTCCTAAAAAAGCACCAAGGGCTTTTTTACTACTTTTGAGAGGTAAGTAAATAAAGACTATAATCAGTTTTGACTGTGACAGTAACATGGGTAATGAAAAAAAAAGATCTAAAGCAATTTTATGGTACAAATCTGATACAAGTCAACTAAGTTAACAGAAGACATTATTTTACTGCTGATTTCAGTATGTTTTAGAATGTATTTGGTGCATATTTCAAAGGGTCAAATCATGATGTTTAAGCAGCAGCTCGATCAGTCCACAGAAATGCTCACACTGTTTTCATTTAACTCAAATATAATTTGCCCAATCCTGTGCAGAAGTAAAAATTTTCTATTCAGAAGCCAATTAAAAAGATTAACTACTGAGAATATAAGGGTCATGTATATAAATGAGAATAAAATGAGTTATTTGTATCCTTTTGTTATTTTAGAAAAATGAAATGCTGTGATTGCATGTAGTCTTAAACAAAGGACATTGCTTTCTATGGCTTAAATCATGGAAAAAGAATCGGTGTAAAAGAAAGAGTTAACATAGTTGATATTCAGAAAGAAGAACCTTGTCAGTGCTAATGGGTTGTTATGACATTTACTTAGTGTAGAAATAAGACAAAGAAGTATTTGCTTTTCTCAGTAGCCCAGCTACCAACTAGGACATGAAGTGAGAACAGCTGTGATGCTGATAGTGAGATGCAGTCCTGATTTTTTCTACTTTCTTCAGACTGAATAGTTGTCTCTGACTCAATATGACTACTTGCATACAAGTCACTGTGAGCACGGGTAAGAGAATTACGCCTTGCACTGAACTGAGTATTAGTGTGCTATTAATGACTGCTACAATAAAATGCTCATCCTTTTCACACCATCACGTGTTCAATTCCACATCTACAATAACAGAGGATTTCACAAGCCTGTTTTTACCGATTTGGAGCTTTTGGAGAATTTTTCTGTGCTATGCCATATAAGAATGTCTCAGACTCTGATTTTACTTATTTGGTTCTCACCCAGTAGCACAGGGTTGTCAACAATAGCAATATCCAGGGCATTTACCTGAGGTTTAACAAGAATTGATGTGAAAAAAGGAATAATCAAGAAACCTTTACCTATTAGGAGGAATGGGAAATAATGTTTTATGAGTTAGAAGACTGAGAGATAGTACCATAAGGAGAGAGAAGGGCTTGTGTGCATTGGGACCCAAACCATCTCTCAGTGGTTGAGTTACAGATACAGTCCTGATGATACCTACCCTATCAGCTGTTGCTGTCACAAGGACATTCATTTTGATTAGCTAAAGTGTGTACCAAAGCGTGGAAGACAAAGGTGCAAATCTGACACTGTGGCATTTGATCTTGCACCTTTCCACTTGCTACTTTTAATAAAGAAAAATGCAGTGAGGAAATCACACTATTGGTCTGAAAACAAGCAGAGTTTTACTCAACCTTCCCAAAGCTAGATAAAGTAGTAGTAGGTTCTTTCCCATTCCATGGACCTAGACTGCAGAATAAGAAACTGGAATTAAAAATGGTAGAGATAATACAAAAGTTGTCCTTAATAGCATTCTGACCCAGATATGTTTTTAAACATCTGGAGAAAATGTATGATGTATACATTCCATCAAGAAACCAAAGAGAAAAAAAATATACAAAAAATCATTTAAAAAATCTGTGGAAAATAACCCTGTGGTACAAATAAAAGCTGAGATAAATGAGTAAATGAACTTTCAGGATATCCATCAAAAATACATTTTATATGAATGAGAAATCTCTTTACGTAATGGTGAAATTATTAAAAAATACATTTATTGATGGAACAAGGAAGTCTTTAATAGGAATAAGAATGGATATTTGAAATTATTCTAGGAAATTGTCAGATTCCAATGCTTTCTGACCAGGTTCTTTTAGGTAGTGCCCACACTGAAGTTATAATGTTTAATATCAAATTTATTTATTTAAAGACAGTTGATGTTACATGGGATTTCTGATTTAGCAGACTGATAAAAAATATACTTCGTAACACAATACAAATGTAAGTTAAGCTTAGCAAAATTAATAAATTTCGATACACAGTTGACTCAATACCAATGTGATCCCCATTATTGGTCTCTATAACATGTTCACTGTCAGGATGCTGGGCAGCCCCAGTTGCTGGGAAGCAAAACGTGGGTGAAAGCCATCTCAAACTTGTTGTCTTGTAAATTACCTTGACAGTTGTCTTGGTTTATACTCTATGTTGCACTAAGCCACATATTCACTATCCCCATGCTGGTCTGGCTAACTCAGGGAGATATTAAAACTCTTTTAGTGAACTGGGAAAAACATTTATACCATCAACTGATCCACTCAAAAGTTGTCAATAGCTGTTCATCTAAAACAAAAGCCAATCCTCTGTTTCCCTTTTTGATTAGATAAAGTAAGTTTCTTTGCAACAACTGTGGTCAGTCACGCCCTGCATAGTTCTCTGACCTTCATGGGCACATTGCCCTTGCCCATCTTCCCTGAGCCTTTTTCCATTTTAGGGGCTTATTGGTCAGTCACAGAAATATAATGTTAAAAGCTTTGCAAAGAGAATTAATATGCTGTCTCACACAGTAACAGATGTAGTCAATGAGATCTAGAATCTGAAAAATTGTTAAGACCCAACTCAATATTCAGCATGAAAGTAATAAAGAATAAATTGCAAAATATTTCTTTTAGATTTTTTAATCTAAATTGTGAATGTTATTAATCTTTAGCATGGTTTTAGGAAATTAATCAGCCTAGAATTTTCAGCTGAAAGGGGCTGAACCTTCTTCAAGTGAGCAGAGTAGAAATATCTTAAAGGGAGCAGTCTGTATTCTGCTATGCCAAAAAGGGACAGGAGATTTTCTCTTCTGAAGTTTCACATCATAGGTAGGTAGTACTTCTCATAGCCTACTTACCCTACGCATTAGAATTCTTTTTCTCTTCTCACTGCATATTATTAAGCAAACGTGCCAGGAGACTGTTTTAAACATAAGGTTGTAGCTTCAGATATAGTGAACAAGATGCTTACTTGCTGCTGTGCAGAAAAGAATGTAATATTCATAGAGAGCACTGAAAAATCCAATAGTCAGTATGGCTGGTTAAGGTATTCAGTTGGGACTGGAAAGGTCTAGGCTTCTCCATGAGGTACTTACACATGTTATCCAATGTCTGTCTCATGTAAAATGTATAGTCTTGGAACACAGAACCGAATCTGTGTCTCTTTTCTCAAGTGAGATTTTGAACCAGTAGGCTACCGAGTCATCGTTATGCTTGTCCTCTTTCTGATCCTATAAATTTTTAATTCTTTTCTACACAGTGCAACAGCTTCAAAAAGAAGAGGGAAGATTATTCTTAACCTCAGTAGAGCCTACAGCCCAGGTATCAAGTTGAGAGGTTTGGGTGTGAGATTGAACCTTCTCTTTACCAATTATATCACAGTCAGTGTGTGTAAGTGAGAACATATTTTAGGTAAGTATATGTGACTTTTTTTCTTCCAGGTGTGCTCCAGAAGGGAACAGCTGATGCATTTTGTGAGCAGTCTGTTCTTGTAGATGTATGTGCATTCAGAGTATATCTAACAACTGTGGAAACCAAATTGGAGAAGTGACTAATTTTTCCATTCTCGTTGTACTTAGCTATTACTACATGTACTAGCTATTATAGGTTTCATGAGTTCTTAAACTTCATCAAGATCAGGACGTGTGTATGCACAAAACAAGAATGTGATAATATATGGAAACATAATTGTCAAAAATTGAGTTGTTTATTGCATTTAACATTACAAATGGGTAGCATTTTGCATGATTAACAGGCTGAATTATACCTACAGTCCCTTAAGCCTTGTACACAGAATCATATCACAGAATGGTTTAGGTTGGAAGGGACTTTAAAGATCATTTAGTTCCAAGCTCCCTGCCATGGGCAAGGACACTTCCCACTAGACCTGGTTGCTCAAAGCCCCATCCAACCTGGCCTTGAATATTTCCAGGAATAGGGCCTTCACAACCTCCCTGGGCAACCTGTTCCAGTGCCTCACTGCCCTCATAGTGAAAAATTTCTTCCTAATATCTATTTTTAATCTACCCACTTTCAGTTTGAAGCCATTAACCTTCTTCCTATCACTACATGTCCTTGTAAAAAGTCCCTCTCCAGCTTTCTTGTAGGCCCCTGTCAGATACTGGAAATCTGCTATAAGGTCTTCCTGGAGTCTTCTCAGGTGAAAGTCTTAACCTCCTGAGTGATTAGAGTTTACCTTCCTCTGCTTTTTAAAGACAAAATTGTCTTTTGTTTCAAACAAGTTTTTGTTGTTTGAATAGCCATACTGCTAATCAATAGGACATGCACATTAACCTCAGTGGTTAAAATTTTATATAGTACCACTTTCAGAAGTAAGTACAAAACACAAAATCCTATTAATGCAATTTTACCAAATTTCTTCTAATTTATATGGATACATATGTGTCCATATAAATTAGATATTGTATAAACATATCCACTGTCATACAGAAATGTACAATTAAAAATATTGAAAATGTCCCTTTAAACTAATCAGGGTTTTTTTCATTCATACTGGGAAATAAAAGATTTTTTGTTAAATAGTTGAAAAGAAATACATTTTAAAGTCACAAAGTTCCATAGAATTACCTGGATACATGGATCTCCTAACGTTGTAATTACAATTGTATTCTCCATATTTTGAAGTCTAACAAAGTTAAAACTACATTTAATACTTTTCTTTCCTCATGAAGTATTCCTATATTTGTCTTATGACAATGTTTTTTATTTTGGCTCCTTAACAAGACATTTGTTTAATTACATGGGCAAAGGAGAAAATAAAAACAGAACCCACTGAAGAGAAAGAGAGTAAGTGTGTCTGCTTTAGGACGCCTTCTCTCCGTACTACCCAGCTTACATGATGCCACTTCTTGTCATTCATTAGGTTGCAGAGTAGAAGAAATTGAGTGTCTCAGACCAAAGGCTCTCAGTCCTGCATTACTGATTACAAAAGTGCAGTGGGCGCAGTAAAATATTTGGTAAGTAGAATAGCTTTTGCATAATACTTGTCTCCTACAAAGGCTGGCATTCAGAGTAGAGTAGTTAAAAAAATAAGGCCATTTTTTACAGGTCAATCTGAAACCCAAGAATTGATCAGCAGACCTTTTATAAACTCCATATAAAATCAGAGAATAATTCAGGTTGGAAGGAACCTCAGGATGTCACTAATACAATCTCCTGTAGCAAATTCTGCTACGGGTTCAGATCATGCCACTCAGAGCTTTGCCCAGATGGGTTTTGAAAACCTTCAAGGATGGAGGTGGCACAACCTCTCTGGGAAACCTGCTCTGCTGCTAGAAAAAATGTTTTTTCCTTATATCCCATCGGACACTAGATCAAAACATACAATCACTGGCCATTTCAGCAATGGCCAAAAAAGTAAATGTACAAATGTCTCTAGTCCAACCTCCTGCTCAAAACAGAGTCAGCTATGGGATCAGACCAGGTTGCTCAGGGCTCTGTCTAGTTGGGCTGTTTTCTGAACTGGTAGGTATTTGCTTTCAGTAAATATCAGAAAATCCTAAAGAAAACTTACAATGCTTTCAGAACTACCCGTTGTGAATTTTATCTTGAGATAAAATCCCTATGATACTGCATCCTTTATGTTAAAAAGTTCAGGTCATGATTCAGTTGAAAAGGCAGAACATGTTATTTAGTTAACCATCATTTTTCACCTGCTTATTTGGATATCTGGTTCCAGCTGATGTCCCTAATGTTGTTTATTTATTGGTTTTCATCTATTCTTCTGTCCTTCTATCTGTTAAATGGAAGTGCCAAGTATTAGGTATAAAAGTAACGGTGATATAGTAGAGAATGACCTTATGGAGGTGTACAGATTTGCAGAAGCGGCAGCAGAGTTCTTGGTACTTCTTGGTGCTTGTTCCTTCATGTGATTATACTGAGGAGATCAGGCCATAGTAGTTGAGATGATATTCTGATGGAGAATTTGAAAAATTCCTTGATGTCTGTTTTAACATATCTTGGGTATGGGTATATCTCTAATTCATCTTCTCTTCCACAGAAAGGAACAAGCGACCACACTGTAACCCACTCTGTCCTTAGGATTTTAAAGACTGGAACTTCTGAGGTCTTTTCAAATATTTATATCCCATATGGAAGCACAGAACACTGCTGCCATGCCAACCAGCCAGCTAAAATCTATTTTCAACACAGAGAGTGTGTATCTCCCTTGATGATTTTGCCCAAAGCCTTTTTTATTCTTTTGACTTTCTACCTGTGTAAGTTGATAATTAGAAAACAAGGCAGCAATTATTAAATTTTTAACAATAAAAAAGTCTTATTAAAATAAAATATTTTCTGTTTCTCTCCTGTCTTAATATTTATAATTTCAGATATTCTACTATTTTGTAATTATTCATGTGAGTTGCAGTGTACGAGCTGTTTACATGAGATGAATGGAAGCATGAAAAGTACACGCTCCATTACACTCACAGTGTATTGCTTCTTAATTTACATCTTGCTTTGGGCAATGTAGGGGATTATTCTGGCAATTTCTGTATGGCTGTTTCAAATTCTGTAGATTTATCTCCCAAGGCTGCTTTTACTTCTGATTTGAAAAGCATTAGGTAGCCAGAAATTTCACCATGCATTTGTCAGATAAATTTCCTACTTATCTTATTTTGCTTATGGCAACATAGTGGTTTAAGGGAGGAGAGAAACATAATGACCATGACTTACTCTAATGGGACAGGAAAATGTAGGGCTTGAAGACAATGAATATAATTACATTTTTATGAGCAATCTTATAAATATATTATTAAAATACTTCTCTTAAGCAGCATACTCAAAATGAGACTAAGAGTTAGTAAAATGAGCCAGAATAGATCTTCTGCATACACCCCAGAGTATTCCTTCTGCCTAAGCTAAACACTATACCATTGGAAATCATTAGTTAAATGATTCTTAATCATATTAGGTAAATACTTTATTATACAAAGTATGTTTTCTCAGCATGACCCACTGATGCAAGTGAAAAGCTGTTTTGACAAGAAATAGCAGTCTGACACAGAAAATTGAGGTGTTCTTAAGATTCACTTTCTCCATGTTAGCCAGAACATGTAGTATACCTCTAGTATTTGTCTAAGCAATTTTTGACAAGAGGAATTCTGCTAAAAAGCTGGATACTCAGCCCATTGAAAGATCTAGTTGGAATGGAAAGGCCCACCAGCTATGCCAGGCATAACAGTTCAGTAGCTCCTTATGCTGGTTTGGGTGGGATAGAGTTAAATTTCTTCACAGTAGTTTGTGTGGGGCTATGATTTAGGTTTGTGATGAAAACAGTGTTGATAACACACCGATGTTTTATTTGTTGCTGAGCAGTGCTTAAACAAAGTCAAGGCCATTTCTACTTCTCATGCTGCCCCGACAGCGAGTAGACTGGGGGTGCACAGGAAGCTGGAAGGGAAAACAGTTGGGACAGATGACCCCAACTGACCAAAGGGCTATCCCGTACCACATGACATCATGGTCAGTGATAAAAGCTGCAGGGAAGAAAGCGGAAGGAGGGACATTTGGAGTTTCCACATTTGTCTTCCCAAGTCACCATTACACGATGAAGCCCTTCTCTCCTGGAGATGGCTAAAGTTAAAATGTGGTGTTCTGGTACTGATCTATTTGAGCTGACTTAAGAACTCCAAATAATATGACTAAATTAGGAGATCAACTAAACCTGAATTAGTTTCTGGAAAAGCATGGTCCATCAACCAGAGAGTAAGACAATGACAAGTGTCTAAATTACACAGCTAATTGTATAATGTCACATGGGATAAAATTGTCCTTTTTAAAAATCCCACAGCATTAATGAAGCTGAAATAGATGTAGCCAATAAAATCTCATCAAATATTTTAAAAATTCAATTTTTTTTTCAAAAAGGAAAAGGTTTGTTAGCATTGACTCACAATATTTCTATATATGCAACTCAGAATGTTTAAACTGTTTCATATTTGAAAAACCCAAATATAATATTTATCTGTTTTGCCTTCATGTTTCCCAAGTGTCTATCTACATGAGGAGCATGACAGTACAAAGAAAAAGCTTAGAAGAAGAACAACACTCTAGTCAGAATACAGAAATTAAGGCTTAAAATTCAAGGAACTGTCTGGGCTGGAACTTTTGAAACTAATTTGGACAATCCAAAAAGAAGTAGTATTCAATAATAATTCAAAGTTGGATTCACAGATCATTGGAACCGTATATTTTTGCTGTTATTTCACTCTGTGCCTCTTGTGATATCTTAGGATGACAGGTTAGGAAAGCTGAAGCCCAGACAGAATTAAATCTGGCCAGTGACATTAAGGGCAAGAAGAAAATCTTCTATAGGTATGTTGGTGACAAAAGAAAGATAAGGGAAAATGTGTACCCTCTCTGGAAAGAAACAGGAGACCTGGTTACCCGGGATGTGGAGAAGGCTGAGGTACTCAACAACTTTTTTGCCTCAGTCCTCACCAGCAAGTGCTTTAGCCACACCACGCAAGTTTTAGAAGGCAAAGGCAGGGACTGGGAAAATGAGGAACCACCCACTGTAGGAGAAGACCAGGTTCAAAACCAGTTGAGGAACCTGAAGGTGCACAAGTCTATGGGACCTGATGAGATACATCTGCAGGTCCTGAGGAACTTATAGATGAAGTTGCCAAGCCACTAGCCATCATGTTTAAGAAGTCGTGGCAGTCTGGTGAAGTTCCCACTAACTGAAAAAGGGGAAACATAGCCCCCATTTTTAATAAAGGAGAAAAGAAAGACCTGGTGATCTACAGGATGCTCATTCTCACTTCGGCGCCTGGCAAATCATGGAGCAGATCCTCCTGGAAACTATACTAAGCCACATGGAAAATAAGGATGTGATTGGTGGCAGCCAACATGACTTCACTAAGGGCAAATTGTACCTGAAAAATTTGGTCATCTTCTGTGACAGGGTTACAGCATTGATGGACAAGGAAAGAGCAACTGACATCATCTACGTGGACTTGTGCCAAGAATTTTACACTANGTTGGAATGGAAAGGCCCACCAGCTATGCCAGGCATAACAGTTCAGTAGCTCCTTATGCTGGTTTGGGTGGGATAGAGTTAAATTTCTTCACAGTAGTTTGTGTGGGGCTATGATTTAGGTTTGTGATGAAAACAGTGTTGATAACACACCGATGTTTTATTTGTTGCTGAGCAGTGCTTAAACAAAGTCAAGGCCATTTCTACTTCTCATGCTGCCCCGACAGCGAGTAGACTGGGGGTGCACAGGAAGCTGGAAGGGAAAACAGTTGGGACAGATGACCCCAACTGACCAAAGGGCTATCCCGTACCACATGACATCATGGTCAGTGATAAAAGCTGCAGGGAAGAAAGCGGAAGGAGGGACATTTGGAGTTTCCACATTTGTCTTCCCAAGTCACCATTACACGATGAAGCCCTTCTCTCCTGGAGATGGCTAAAGTTAAAATGTGGTGTTCTGGTACTGATCTATTTGAGCTGACTTAAGAACTCCAAATAATATGACTAAATTAGGAGATCAACTAAACCTGAATTAGTTTCTGGAAAAGCATGGTCCATCAACCAGAGAGTAAGACAATGACAAGTGTCTAAATTACACAGCTAATTGTATAATGTCACATGGGATAAAATTGTCCTTTTTAAAAATCCCACAGCATTAATGAAGCTGAAATAGATGTAGCCAATAAAATCTCATCAAATATTTTAAAAATTCAATTTTTTTTTCAAAAAGGAAAAGGTTTGTTAGCATTGACTCACAATATTTCTATATATGCAACTCAGAATGTTTAAACTGTTTCATATTTGAAAAACCCAAATATAATATTTATCTGTTTTGCCTTCATGTTTCCCAAGTGTCTATCTACATGAGGAGCATGACAGTACAAAGAAAAAGCTTAGAAGAAGAACAACACTCTAGTCAGAATACAGAAATTAAGGCTTAAAATTCAAGGAACTGTCTGGGCTGGAACTTTTGAAACTAATTTGGACAATCCAAAAAGAAGTAGTATTCAATAATAATTCAAAGTTGGATTCACAGATCATTGGAACCGTATATTTTTGCTGTTATTTCACTCTGTGCCTCTTGTGATATCTTAGGATGACAGGTTAGGAAAGCTGAAGCCCAGACAGAATTAAATCTGGCCAGTGACATTAAGGGCAAGAAGAAAATCTTCTATAGGTATGTTGGTGACAAAAGAAAGATAAGGGAAAATGTGTACCCTCTCTGGAAAGAAACAGGAGACCTGGTTACCCGGGATGTGGAGAAGGCTGAGGTACTCAACAACTTTTTTGCCTCAGTCCTCACCAGCAAGTGCTTTAGCCACACCACGCAAGTTTTAGAAGGCAAAGGCAGGGACTGGGAAAATGAGGAACCACCCACTGTAGGAGAAGACCAGGTTCAAAACCAGTTGAGGAACCTGAAGGTGCACAAGTCTATGGGACCTGATGAGATACATCTGCAGGTCCTGAGGAACTTATAGATGAAGTTGCCAAGCCACTAGCCATCATGTTTAAGAAGTCGTGGCAGTCTGGTGAAGTTCCCACTAACTGAAAAAGGGGAAACATAGCCCCCATTTTTAATAAAGGAGAAAAGAAAGACCTGGTGATCTACAGGATGCTCATTCTCACTTCGGCGCCTGGCAAATCATGGAGCAGATCCTCCTGGAAACTATACTAAGCCACATGGAAAATAAGGATGTGATTGGTGGCAGCCAACATGACTTCACTAAGGGCAAATTGTACCTGAAAAATTTGGTCATCTTCTGTGACAGGGTTACAGCATTGATGGACAAGGAAAGAGCAACTGACATCATCTACGTGGACTTGTGCCAAGAATTTTACACTATTCTGCATAACATCTTTGTCTCTAAATTGGAAAGACATGGATTTGATGGATTGACCATTCTGTGGATATGGAATTGGCTGGATGATCAGCAAACTCAAAGAGCTGAGTTTGCTGATGACACCAAGCTATGTGGTGCAGTCAACATGCTGAAGGGAAGGGATGCCATTCAGAAGAACCTTGACAGGCTTGAGAAATGGGCCTGTGCGAAGCTCATGAAGTTCAACAAGGCCAAATGCAAGGTCCTGCATGTGAGTAAGGGCAATCCCAAGCACAAACACAGGCTGGACAGAGAATGGATTGAGAGCAGCACTGAGGAGAAAAATTTAGGGGTGTTTGTGGATGAGAAGCTCAACATGAGTGGGCAATGAGCACTTGCAGCCCAGAAGACCAACCACATCCTCGGCTGCATGAAAAGAGGCATGGCCAGAGGGTTAAGAGAGGTGATTCTGCCCCTCTACTCTGCTTGTGTGAGACCCCACCTGGAATACTGCTTCCGGCTCTGGAGCCCCCAACATAAGAACATGGACCTGTTGGAACAAGTCCAGAGGAGTCTCTGGGGAGACTCTATAGCAGCCTTCCAGTACATAAAGGGGGCGTACAAGAAAGCTGGGGAGGGACTCTTTATCAGGGAGTACAGTAATAGGATGAGAGGTAATGGTTTTAAACTGCAAGAGGGTATATTTGGATTAGATATTAGGAAGAAATTCTTTGCTGTCAAGATGGTGAGACACTGCAACAGGTTGTCCAGACAGGCTGTGAATTCTCCATCTCTGGAAGTGTTCAACACCAGGTTTGATGGGACTTTGAGCAACCTAGTCTGGTGGAAGTTGTCCCTGGCCATGGCAGGGGGGTTGGAACTAGATAATATTTAAGATCCCTTCCAACCTAAACCATTCTATGATTCTATGATTCTGCGATGTTAGCTGCTACATGCAGGTATGTGCATATTCTTCACCCACCTGAGGAACCAATCGGCTCGACATATTGCATTGTGCTGCAGGGTGAAGCTACCTAATATGGGACTCTTAAGCTACATGTAGCTCATAAGGAACTTGGTGTACTCCCATACTGGCAAAAGTCCTGTGACCAGACCTGTGACTATAGTTGACCTCTTAACTGTACTGGAGTCACAAGGTAAATATGAGAGAGTGGCAATGCCAGCATCCACAGGACCTTCTGAATTGAGGGGCCTGCCTGATCCAATTCTTAAAGAACACAAAGGTTGGAGAGAAACTTTCATACTTTCTGAAAGCAAAAGTATTTGGGGAGTTTGCCCACACGTTAATTGTACAAAGCATGGCGGGTGTATTTAGTGGCCTTCAGGGTTTTAGGATATGGTTTACAGTCTTGGGAATGCTGACCATCATTTCCCTAGATAAAATAGCTACTGACAGTTTTTAATAGCTGATATTATTAACACTATGAACACACACACAACTGCTGGAGACGACACAGCAAAGGGCTACAAAGATGATTAGGGGGCTGGAACATCTTTCTTATGAGGAAAGGCTGAGGGAATTGGGTCTTTTTAGTCTGGAGAAGACTGAGGGGGGATCTCATCAATGTTTACAAATCCTTAAAAGAGGGGTGGCCAGAGGAGGGGGGCAGTCCTTTTTCAGTGGTACCCAGTGATGGGACAAGAGGTAATGGGCACAAACTTGAACGTAGGAAGTTCCATCTGAACACGAGGAGGAACTTCTTTATTTTGAGGGTGGCAGAGCGCTGGCACAGACTGCCCTGAGAGGTGGTGGAGTCTCTGACTCTGGAGACATTCAAAACCTGCCTGGATGCCACCCTGTGTGACCTGCTGTAGGTGGACCTGCTCTGTCAGGGGAATTGGACCAGATGATCTCCAGAGGTCCCTTCCAACCCCTAACATTCTATGATTCTACATTCTTATGGCAAATATTAACAGCTGGAAAGCAACCATCTTATATGGCCCCAGGTCCCGTACTATTGTCAAATTGTTGATCTTAATTCAGAAATGAATGATCTGGCAAAAGAGTTAATGAAAGGAAAATTACGAAAATAGTGATTTTGCAAACACAGAGAGATTTAAGTAATTAAGAGTATTTATCCTAAATAAAAGAGAAAAAGGATATTAAAAAAAAAATACTTGCATTATAAGCTCTCTTCAAATGTGGACATTATCCCAAATTTAAATAAACAAATATTATTTTTATGCACATATCTAGATAGAATATGTAACATGTAATATGTACATATCCGGATTCTCTACCATATAGAGGCAGCCATGAAGAGAGTTTATCAGGATTCTAGGAAGGTTTGTGTTTATGTAAATATGAAGATATTTTGCAACTAGAGCTGTGAAAATAAATAAAAGCAAGCGTATTTTAAATAACTATTTGCCAGTAATATGATTTTAATAATCCCAGAATATTTTATGAATATGTTTCAAGTGTGTTAACTACTCCCACCATAACTCAGAGCACTATCACAGGAAACATAATGAGTGGTCTTCTCTTTTGTAGTAGATTACTGACCAGAGTTCTTATAGTCAATAGAGAGGTTTTGAAAACTCTTTACAACTAATTTAATATCAAACTATAGTCAAACTGACTTAGGTAGTCTGTCCTCATAACATCTTTCGGTCATTCAGACTGTCTTACTCTTTCAAACCTATCAGAACACCTGTACAAACTAGAACTGTTATAATGAAAACCTAAAAAAAATAGTTTCTAAAGTGCTCAGCAGTTACAACATTACCAGTAAGTAGTGGTTCAAATGCATATGCCAAATCAGAATAAAAGGGGCAATGGGGCTGAATTTCTAACCTGATAGATGAATCCTTCAGCTACTGTGCATTCTGAGGTAAATCTTTCCAGCACTAGCTCTAAGGCTATATATAAAAGAGACCAAGCCCATTTTTGAAGGCAAACCCCAGAGAACTAAATGCTATCATCCTTCAAAATGAATTTTTTCTGCGTCAGTGTTCATTCCTGTTGTATTACCTTGAGATAACTGAGATAGCTTGGACATGACAGCAGTAAAGCCACATAAGTAATGTATACTTGCATATGTAGTAATGTATACTTGCATATGTAGATATAACCTGATTATTCAAATTAATAATGAGGTAAAATTTCATGCCAAAACAAAAGAAATACGAGAACATTAGGAATTGTCTTGTGTTATACATAGCTGGACATTCAAACCTGTACAGCATAATTGGAAAGATAAACTTATATGTGTATATGTATATAAGTATTAAACATATATTACTTAACTTTTAATTTAATTTCTTATTATAACAAAATAGGACTATGAGATGCCATTTTAATCAGCAGTATACTACTTTTTCCTAGGCCATTTAAAGTTGTAAGTTACAATACATTCAAACCATTCAGAAAAAGAGATTGTCACTGAAACTGAAAACGACTGTCTCTTTGTAAGCAAATAAAGCTTCCCATTCCTTTTTCTTCCAATAGTATTCCTCAAAGCAATTGTTATTGTGAGGAAGAAATAAACTCAGCTGTCAAGAAAATGTAAGTTGGAGATGGGATTATTGTTTGTTTTAACTATTTTTGGATTACTTAACTACTTAAAGAGTATTTTTAATTTAAAATTTAATATAACAGCTATTATTTTTCTTTAAACTTTTGTCTGAGGTCAGGGAAATTGGACATTAGTCTTCAATTTCAGCTTAGAAGCTGTCTAATTTGCTAAGTGTTAACTTTGTGGCATAAAAATAACACTCAAATTGCTCCTCAATTTTAATTCTGAAAGGGCTATTTTGTGTTTGAATGTATTTTTAATGCTATTGTAATGCTTATAGCAGAATATGTACATTCTGAAAAAAACATAATTTAGGCAGTAGTGTTTGAAATTTTACAGTAAGTTCGGGAGCAAACAAGTTCATGAAGTAGTTTTGAAATTGTGAGTTTAGTGATTGACCCATTTAGGCTGATCTCATGCCAGTGTTAACTGAAATTATACTAATGGCCACATGGGTGATTTAATTTCAAAAGAGGAGGACAGGCATCCATTTCATTTCCAGAACTTCCCTGTGGGTATGCAGCAGTACACAACATTGAAAATTTGTCTTCTTGAACGAACATATATACCTAGTCCTCCTGGAGGACCACAAAACAGAAGAAGAAAAAGAACCCTGTGCCTTCAGCAACAGTAAAATTCACAGAAGCATGGAATCATATAATGGCTTAGGTTGGAAGGGACCTTTAAAGATCATCTAATCCAACCCCTCTGAGATGGGCAGGGGCACTTTTCGCTAGATCAGGTTGCTCACAGCCCCATCCAACCTGACCTTGAAAACTTCCAATGATGGGATCATAAAAAAATTCATTCCTTATGTCTAGTCTAAATCTACCCTCTTTTAGTTATAAACTGTTGTCCCTTGTCCTGTCTCTATAGGCCTTGGTAAAAAGTGTCTCTCCATCTTTCTTATAAGCCCCCTTTAAGTATTGAAAGGCCACAATAAATTCTCCCTGGAGCCTTTTCTTCTCCAGGGTGAAAAACCCCAACCCTCTCAGCCTGTCTGCACAGGATAGGTGCTCCAGCCCTCTGATCATCTTCCTGGCCCTCCTCTGGACTTGTTCCAACAGGTCCATATCTCTTCTGTGCTGGGGGCCCCAGAGCTGGTCACAGCACTCCCGGGGCGTCTCACCAGAGCAGAATAGAGGGGCAGAACCACCTGCCTGACCTGCTGGCCACGCTGCTTTTGATGCAGCCCAGGATGTGACTGGATTTCTCAGCTGTGAACACAAATTGCTGGCTCATGTCCAGTTTTTCATCCACCACTATCCCCAAGTCATTCTCCACAGGTAAAAGATTTGAAGAATTTGTAGCCCAACTATAGTTTCCAGCGCTCAAAGAGTAACACCAAATTTCTGATCAAAGTTTATGTGTACTCCTAACTTCTTTAGTGAGAGTAAGTTTGTGCATTCGCATCAGTAAAAAATTATTTTCTAGCATTTCCAGCTGGCTAGAAGATTCTGGCATATGATAAACTGGCCTTGGTTATTCACATTTTCATCAATTTCTTGGCTACGTTACAGAAATGTGATATACCTGGGCAAGAAGCCTGGAATGTTTAGGAAACTCCAACTAAATACAGAAGTACAGACCATCAAAACCATATCAAAGATGTTTTGTACTTCCTATACTAGCTACCATAAAATTATGTCCATGACACTTTGTGGCTTGGTTCCAAGATATCTAAAGGACCTCCAGAAGTTCCAAGTTAAAGATTGACAGCTTGTCTCTTCTAACACAACAGACATTTTTACAACAAGCACATAACCAACATCTTTTAAGAGGCAGGTTTTGCTTAGGAACTACTCCTAGTCTATGGAATAAATTCTAGAGACAGAAGGCTATCACTGGCTGTTATTTTAACACAGCAGCTATCACATTTTGAGACGCTTTGTGGACTATGGATACTATTCTCCCCAGGGCAATGCTTAACCCTTTGTTCTGGTAGGAAGATTTTCTATAAATCTGTTGAAATTCCCTTATCTGGTATTTTAGCCCATTAATTCTTCTCACACCAGTGTCTCCATCTCTACAGATACGTCTTTATGTTAGAATTCTCTTGCGCTACCTTTTTCCTCTTCTCTAGTCTCTTCTCTCCCATCCCCTTCCCTCTCCCCACTTTCAACCTTTCCTTGTAGATCATGTACTTCTGATCATTCTTGTCCTTTGCTTGGCTCTTTACAATTTGTTCACATCCTTCTTAAGCTGTAATGTCTAAAGCAAAACGCTGTAACCCTCTCTCTTTGGCCCCTGCTGTAATTTCTCCCCCAAAGGTTTTAGCTGCCCTTGTACAGGGATCCAGCTTTGATAAGTTGCAGCTATGTAACCTTGATTCAGACTGTTGAGACAGAGTTGTGAGGTTGTCTGTACAGAGATAAGTAAGGTCAAAATTACAGAGAGTGATAGGACTGCTGATATGTGATTGTTATTAGATCAAGGATTCAAGAGAGAAAACTTTGGCATGAAAAGATAAAATCTTTAAAAAAAAAATAATGCAGAAAGGGTAGCTGGAAGCTGGTCTAGTCAGGGACAGTCAGGAGCTGCCAGGCTGGGAACAGGCCTCAGAGCTGTCACTGATGATGGAGCTGGTGGAAGATGACAGTTCCACACCCGTGATGATGGCTCCTGGGATTTGTGACCACCGACCCTTCCATCCTCATCGACATCTGCTCAGCTGGTGAAGGCTCTCCAGGTACTATACCAGCGTATGGGTACAGCAGTGCTTAATCTTATAGTTTGCTAAATACTATGTTGTGTGCATTGACTGCTAAGTAATTCGTTTAGACTTAGGAGTTACCCATATTCTGCTTGCAGTCTTTTTCTGCCCAGCTAATGATGCCCGAACAAACCAAACTAAAATGGTTGTAACAACAGTGTCCACAAATAGAGATATTACAGGTCTTAACTAGAGACAGCTAATTACAAAACACTGTATCTTTCAGACAACTGCCTCTGCCTATGTAACACTAAATATTTTAAAACAAAAATAAACTAAACTAAAGAAAAATACTTCCAACATAATGCACCCACTCTGTTTTAGAAACATGGACACTAGATAAAGGTAAATGACAGCGTGATACATGTTAATCATACTGTTCAATGAACTCTTTGTAGAAAAAAAAAGTTCTTGGTATAAACATTAAAATAGAATAAAATAGAATAGAATTATTTCAAAGGAATAGATAGATTTGGCTTTATGAGAAAGTGAATATTAAGAATGTACAAAAACCATATTTCATGGGTTTTGAAGCAAATAGATAACTTTAGATCCTTCAATTGCTGTTAACACAGGTTGCTTTTTAAGTCTCAGAATTAAGTTCTAAGCATTTTTCATTTTTCTTTCTATCATGATGTATTAGGGAAGCTCCTAATCACCAAGGAAGAACCTCTTTTCTGTAAGGGCAGTTTCATTTACTCCTATTAGCAGTGATGGAAGACTTTGTCCATTTTTATAAAGAGCATTTATAACAACTACTGGCAGCTTTTGTAACCTCACTGCCTTGAGAACAATAGATATTTTGAGAAGAGTATTCTTGAGGGAATTAATTGTGTTTTAGCCACTTGCTGCTGAAGAAAAAGGAATACTTGTAAAGCTACTTGAAAAGATCAAGGAAGAAATACTGACGTAAATGCTTGTTGTTGTACACAGATTAATTTATTATTTTTTACTATATAGGAATTCTAGATGTCTACAGATGCTAATTGTATTTCAGACAAAAATAATAGCATTATTCAGAGAGGTTGTTTTTTCTAGGAATGTGTTTTTATTAATTTCATTTAAATGCAATTAATTTGCTCATGAGACTTCAGGCAATTTTCCCCAAAGACAAAAGGCAGAATTCACAATATTTTGTATTTTTTTAGTCATTATGTCAACATTTAGGGACCTCTCATCAGTCCTTAAGGCATCAACTTTCCTTGACTGTCATTTCACCTATTAAAATCATGCTGAGATATATGTGTCTGCTTAACAAAACCAGCAGATTTGTATAAGTTTGTTTTGGGATGATCTATGAGCTGTGGTAGCATGACTCCAGACCTATTTCAAACCCCGTTGTTGTTTAAGACTTCTTTGGGAATAACATTAACTAGCAGAATACTGTTCTAATGTTTTAGTTGTGTTTAGGCAGGTTTGTCTTTACACTTAAGCAGCAATCTGCCAAATACATGGTTTTCCTTTATTACTTTTATAGTATCATAGTAAATAACCCATATTCTAGATTGTTGATTATTATTGAAATCCAACAGCAACACCTTGCTTTGAAAAAAATTAAAACCCTATCATTTATTTTCTTTTCTCTCTTCTCCTGTACCTAGTGGCAGCTTAGACAATTGCTATATGTCTTGTATGTTTTCACATCCTTTTTAAATAACATTGCAATAATCAGCATTTTGCTGCCAATTTATACCAGGGCAACATTACCTTCCTGAAAAACTGCACAGAAGATTAAATGACATTGTCATGCAAAGCATTTATGGGCACAAAAACTATTTGCAAGTACCCCACAAAACATGTCACTTTAGTCAGTTGGCTCTGAATAGTCTTACAGGGAACATAATGATTCAAATAGAGACAGTCTCTGGTATTGTATATTAAATTGATGTCAGAAGTTTGAAGTCTAAAATATGAATTTGTTCTAATCTTATACTTTGAGGTATAACCTGAAATAAGTAATGTAGTATGCTTTCAATTGTTTTATTTATCAAAGGGTGAGTTCACGTCAGGTATTTTCTCAAGACTTATTAGAACTGTATGAACTTCTTTTTGACCTGAACATTTTGTTTAGAAGTCTTCTTAGGTTTAGTTTCCAGCTTGCTCACATGTTCAGAACCTACAAATCTGGTATCTTGCACTACAGTGGCAACTCCCCAAACCCCTTATTTCTTGAGTCCCATCCAAAGTCTTCCTCTTAAGAAAGACTAACCTTTGTAAGTATCTACTAGTCTATTAACAACATGATTCCTTCTTCCATGTGACACACAGATACTTCAGTGTAAGGAATGAAATACCACAGAATTTTTGCCTTTCTTTTAAGCAAGGGTGACTGTTATTTAAGGCAAAAGTTCCCTAACAAAACTGAAGTCTCTCAGAGATTAAAGTTACTGGAACAATAACTGCTCCTCTCATATTTTTTTTTCTGTCAGACAACCACAGCTGCAGCTTTTATGTTTACGTGCAAAAATGCTCACAGTTTATTTACTCCCAGGGTCTTATCTTTGAAAAAGGTCCATTGAAAATAGCCAGTGGATACAACACTAGTTTTAACTAAGTCCTTTATTTGAACACAAATGTTCATCCCAGAAGGAGGAAATTCAGGACTGTAGTGTTCTTGTTGGTGTTCTGTAATTCTGGACACTTCCCCGGATGCATTTTCTTATATTTTCCTTCACTTTAATAATACACTGTGTTGTTTTTCCTTTGACACTACATAACTCTTAGAATTCCTGTAAATTCAGCTCTGTATGTTATCGTTTCCACATGGGGAAAAAATATGAAGAAAAAAAAATGTGGAATTTTCCAAATGTCTGTGATCATTCCCTGAAAATTTGAGGCAGACTTTGCTGATTTTTTGGTATCTGTCTACACACAACTTCTGAATTTGTGTCGGTGTTTGTGATGATAGGAGTCTTCACCTAGGATTCCTTATCTAGGTGATGACTGGATATCTGATAATATTCTGAAAAATGTCAAAATGTAGAAAACTGATCTTTTGCTAAGCAACTTCATTGAGACCTAATATTTGTTCCTTAATTCTAAATGTATACAGAGTAGAAAATGAAGATAGAATCACTTAGTCCTAGAAGAATGGTTTTGTTTGTCAGCTCTCCATGAATACACCTTAAATTTGGAAGGCTATAAAACCAAGCATTGATAGGAAACATAGTGATTTGCAATGAAGTGTGGAAGTAAAATGGCATGCATTTATGGAAAGAAGGACCAGTTTAGCCATATGATTTATTGTAGAAAGTGAAACCAGTTTGGATGTAAGTCAACCTAGAGCAGAGATAGAAAGTTTTAGGAAGTAAGCTCAGAGTGCTAAATGTACCAGAGGAATATGACCTCAGGAAGAACATATTTCAGGTTGACGATAAAAATGATGAAGACAAAATAACTCAGGGTTTATTACTTTATGATTGTGAGTTCGTTCTATTTCCTAAATAAAAAGTAGCATATTTTAGACTCATGCTAAGCCTGTATGTATTATATATCACAACTGTTATGTACCTTTGAGGAGCTAAAATATAAACACAGAGTACCCTTACAGGCATGTTTCAAGGCAAGACTGTGCACAGTGTTTGAGAGGTCTTTATTGTAGAGCTGTGGGCACGCAGGTTTCAAGGTCTCATTTCATCACTGTGTGTCCAGGGGCTACAGTAAAGGAGCCAAGGCAAAAACATAATTTAAAAGAAATTTAAAAGCACACAAGTCCAATGACTTTTACCCTGCACTGAGAATAAAAAGTGGGTGTAATAACCATTTTCTTAAACCAATGTGATCTTGTCTTTCGGATGAAAACTAGTTGATTCAAAAAGTTGCAATCAGTACACTGTGAATGCAATTTGTGAATGAAAGACAACTGAATAATATATTAATCCAGTGAGATCAGCAATATATTCTCTATATAGTTTACATGTACACACTATATATAGTATATATATAATTGTGTTTATATATACACACAACTTATACTATAGACATATATATCACGTCTTTTTGATCAAATAAATGCACATTCTACAGCTTTGACATGTGGGTATGTGTTGTTTTTTGTTGTTAGATACCATTTTTCTTTTATTCTTTTTTATTATTTTCTTTTCTTTATTCTTTTTATTTCTTTTTTACGGAGTTCTCAAAAGCAAGAAGCAATGAAGACGTATAGTTGTGTATTACACTATGTAAGAGCCTTCAGAAGGACTAGTTTGTGAATTATATGATTTGTTACACATGGCTGCAAATCAGTTATTTTTAAGAGTTAGACAGAAGGGAAAATCATGAATGCACACATGCACATACACATGTATTATATATCTGTAATGTGTTCAGCAGACTTTTCAAATAGCTTCCTCAGAAAGGCCTGATGAAAGTAATTCATTTGCATAAGTTCTTACAATAGCTATAAAAATAATAAGAAAACTAGGATAGTGTCACTTGCTGCTAGTTTGGAGCTACTTTACTTTGTGTTGGCTGCCTCTGACCCCCATTGGTTTGTTTGTCAGCAGGCTATCAAGCAGGTGTAGATGCCTCTTGGCTAGTTTTCTCTGGCTTGATCTTGAGGGTACGACATGGCACACAGTTCTATACAAACTACTATACTAGTCTTATGCTACTCAGAGACTCCCTTATATGACCTGATCTCAGAGATGACCTTGCTTTGAGCTGGAGATTTGACCACCAACCTTCTGAGGTCCCTTGCAACTCAAATTGTATGATTCTATGATGATACATGATTGTCATTTTAAAATTTGCTTTTTGCTATTACAGTTCTGTCAAGAAGATTTGATGGATTACTCAATCTGACACATTGTGAGACGTACCAAGGATGAAGATTCCCTCAAACAAATATGGCCATTTCATAAATCTGTTGTGGTTTGGGTTAGAATGCCAATGAAAATGAACGACAGATGCTCTCCCCCACTCCTCTCTCCAAGGAGAGTAGGGAGAGAGAGAAAGAGAGGTCCGAGTTTAGGAACAAACTAAACTACTTTAATGAAAATATTAATAAAATAATGAAATAATAAAAAAAGAAATAATGAAATATATACAATACCAGTATTGAGCGCCCAGGATGATGATAGTGTCACCAATGGGCATGGGTAAAGTCCCAGACTGGACTCAATGATGGACAGGAGTTGGATTTTGGATCTGGATCCAGGAACACATGGTTCAGGATCAAAGGCAGACAAACAGACAAGAGTCCTCCTCGGACACCGGCCATTGAAGAAAGACAGCTGACCCTTTGATCCCTCAGCTTTTATACCGAGTGTGAGGCAGGTGGGATGGAATACACTATTGGTCAGTTTTGTGTCACCTGTCCTGTCCGCTCCTCCTTGCAGGTGCAACCCCTTTATGCTTTTCCTTTTCTGACCTTCCAACAGGGCAAATAATAAAGTTAGCTGACCTTGGCTGTTGTAGCAATAAATATAAGCAAGAGCCTCTCTGCATACTATTTCTCGACATAAATTGCAACTAGTCAGGTCTTACCACTCCAAGAATGAACAGTTTCTGGAAAATATGCTGTTAATTTCAGAAAGTTCAGTTAGACGGAAGAGGCTTAGCAGCAAAGTAAAATTACTGAACAGAAAATTGGTTCTGTTTTACCTCAAACCAGGACACATGTTTTATNTCTGTTTTACCTCAAACCAGGACACATGTTTTATGTAAGGTTTCTTTTTTTTTTTCCCCTTATTTTTCCAATGGTAAATTTTGTTTAAAATGGATGTTATGATTTAGCCCATGGCTAGGACAGATTTAACATTTCAGCACAGATTCCTTTGCATTGTAGTATGTGTTGTGTTTTTTTTACCATGACTGTCAGAATTTATCATCAGCTGAACAGCTGTAATATAAAAATGCAGGAATCTATGATCATAGAATCATAGAA
>VZSF01003857.1:0-86434 GCA_013398295.1 Chionis minor
AGCGTTTCGTAACGGAGCCGGCGGTACCGGGGGCGCCGCCGAGCGGGGTCGGGGCGGGGGCGGCACCGGGCGGGCGAGGCGAAGGATGCGGGACGCGGCGGGACGGGTACCCCGGCGTGGGGTCGGGCGCGGGCTGCCGAGCAGCGCTCCGGGGGTTTTGGGGGGCTCCGGTGCCGATCCACCAGAGCCGGGACGGCGGGGTGTTGTGGGGGGGCTCCGGAGCAGCCGGGGGGACGGTACAAGTCGGGGTGCTCGAGTGAAGCTGTGCAGGGGGTGCTGGAGAGGGCTCCGGACCAGCTGGGGCAGGGGGTCCCCAGGGGGCACCTGGGGCACTGGGAAGCAGAACCAGGGTGCAAAGTGCTGGGGGGGTGTTTTGGGGTGCCTGGAAGTAGGGCACTTTGGAGTCAGCCCGCGGGGGCTGCCTGGGGTATGTGGGGTGCTGTGGAACAAGTTTGGGGGGGTACAAGGTACTCTGGAATGCAGCCAGGAGGGCAGGGTGCTCCAGGGTGGCTGGGGCACGGGATGGCCGTGGTGTTTGGGGTGCTCCAGGGTGGCTGGGGCACGGGATGGCCGTGGTGTTTGGGGTGCTTGGGAGCAGCCCAGGGCGCAGCGTGCCGGAGCGAGCTGAGGCTCTCCAGAGCCGGACTGGGCTGCAGGGTGTTGCGGTGCTCCGGAGCAGCCAGGGCTGGTGAGGCTGGGGCGCATCAAAAGCCCTTTTGCAGACCCCACCACGCAGACCTGTCATGGCAGGATGTTTTGGGGGAAAGGGGTCTCCCTCCAGTGCAGATGGGAAGCTGCATCTCCCACAGATGCTCTACTTATCCAGAACCGAACCAGTTCAGACCCTGTTTGGGAAAGGTCTCCTTCCCACTCATGGAGCCCCAGGATTGGCTCTGTGTCCCGAGGGAGATGCATCCCACCACCATGCAGCCATACAGTGAGGAGCCAGCAGCTCTTGCATAGGAGGTGCTGGGAAAAACAGCTGAAATCTGGCCGCTCTGGAGCTTGGTAGATCAGACTTTATATAAGGATGATGCACATTCCCCAAGGGCTCTTTTGTGTGTCCCCAAAAACAAACTGAACTCACGCACGCAACTGGAAGGGAGGGAGATCACCAGTAGGACGTGTGCTGGTGAAACCATGCCCTACTATGGGAGTGCCTGGCAGAGGTTTGGGCTGTGGAGCAGGTTTTGTTTCAAAACGTAGTCTGATTACATTAAACAGCTCATGAGTGGCTTTAAAAGCTGAACAACCCAGTATTTTATGTGGGCTTGGAAGGCTTCGCTGCTTGCTCCGTTATCTTTTTCAGTGGTCCCTTCAGACTGGAGAAATCCCAGGCACCGTTTAGCAGCACAGCCCCAAACACCTGTAATGCACAGCATTAGGGACAATGGTCACCCCAGGACTGTCATGAGGCTGTCAGGGACTCTGCTCCCCAGGGGACATTTTCCATCTTCCCCATCCACAATATCAGCCTCTGGTTGCCCTCCCAGAGGGACCTGCCACATCACTTTCCCCAGCAGTTCTCCCCTGGGCATTTCTCAGATGGGCAAGGCTCATTCACACCAGACACTGTCCTCTCATGATTTAGTTCTCACCATGGCTAGTTTTTCCACCAAAAACTGACAATTCACTAAATCAAAAGATTGCCACCAGGGAGTCCTCACCAATCTTACCTCCAGGTTACCCGTCAAGGACACACATTCATGGCTCCTGAGCCATGAAATGAGGGTGATTTTAGCTACCGTGGCCAACTTTGCACCAATGTGCTTGAAGAGTGCTCCCATAACGTATTTGTGTGGCTCAGCTTGGGAGCAGCAGCCCTCCGCCACAGGCAGGTAGGTGAGGAGAGGGGCATCTTCCATCACCCCAGCCAGATCCTTCAGGAGACACCAGGGCTGCTCCCTGGGACCTGCCTCGTTCTTCTCCACGCCTCCTGGTTCACTCCACAACTGTTCTCACGTGTGTGGGCTCTCCAGCGCCTTGTAAGAAGTGAGAACATGCCGCTGCCTTTGCATAAGGCAATTAAAAATCAATCAGCCACGACACGCGAGGCCATTGGAAACCAGGCTTCGTTAGCGCCAGCGCAAGAACAATTTGTTTTCTTCGTTCCATCCAGAGCTGAGCTGGTTCTGAACTCCAAGTGCTTTCGCTTGTCACTGGTGTGTTTGTGCTGACTCAGTATATAACTACAAAAAATAAAAAAATAAAAACAGCTTTGAATGCTTGATGCTAACCATTCTGCTGGCCAGATGAGGACTTCACATTTTGCATAACGCAGAACAGATCACGCTCTGTTTAGGAGTTATTTGCAAAACACAACAGGAATTTTTTTTTTTTTTTTCACTGTAAAGGTGGGAAACAGCGCAGGGTCAGCGCAGGGTGAGCAGGTCCAGGTGTCGCTGCAGGAGAAACCAGCTCCTCCTCTGGCTCCCAGCCACACGCACCACTTGGGCTTCTGCTTGAGTACAGCCTCATTAATGTGGTCCAGCCAGTTGACAGGGCAGCACGGGGGTCAGGGGTTCCGCACTGCCTGTTTGCTTGCTTTTAGTGCTTATATATTTGTTGCAAACATTGACATTTAATTTTGACGCATCAGGGATTAAAGAGTGGCTCAGAGTGACAGCACCTACCTGGTGGTGCCTTTTTTTGTGCGGAGAGGAGAGACCTATGTGCTCCTTAGGGTGTCTTCAAAGGCACCATAGGCACTTGCTAAACAGGAATAGGCACCGGGAATGTCATGACCCCTTTGAGACATAGCTGTCCCCACTCTGCCCACCACGCGCCTCCTTCTTTGCGGATGAGGCTGTCACCATCAGACCTGAAAGTCCTGTTGCACAGAAGTGAAACTAGTTTCCCTATTTCAAAACCAGTGGAAGGAGAGAAGTGTCAGCATTCCAGCTGAGGAGGAGGAGTGTTGCCGTCAGCAAGGGCCACGCGGGGCTGATGTGGCACAGATGTGCAAGAGCCAGTGCAGCCCGCACAGGATCAGGCCCCAGTTGTGTGGGGTTTTTTCTTTCTAGGTGATCAGGCAAAGAGCCAGGGCCAAATCCAGCCTCAGCATGGGCAGACCCACTCCTGCTCCCATGGCTTACAGCACCCTTCCAGCAGCACTGTGCCTGGATCCCGGCTTGTCTGAAAGCCTTTGGAGTTGATCTAAGGAATTATTTTTACACGTCCGTACGTGCAAATAACACGCAGGGAGTTACTTGCATCATACCCCCCTCCCAGCCTGTCAACAAACACATCAGCTTCCTGCAATTTTTCCTTTCTTTGCACCAAAATATTTCTAGATCCAGGATATTATTCAATGACCAGGTTTCTCCGTTTGCCACACGCTGTTTAAAGCCGGTCTTGGTAAGTGAAGCAAGAGGAAGTGGAAGCAGGTGGTGTGGGAGACTCTTCATCCGAAGCCACGTCTCGTCTTTTATAACAAGCACCTTTACTTTCAGGTCTCTGTATGCAATAAGAGGAGCTGCTCCGTGCCTTGTTTTCTCTCGGGCAGAGGCAAGCAGATTGCCACACTGCTCCTTCATGTCTGGTATTTGAGGTCTGCACTGTGCTGACTAGACTCTGGGCAGGGAGCAATCAGCTAAATTACATGGTATTGTTCCTGGGTCCTGAAACTCTGCTGCTGGAGAGCTCATGGAGGCCCTGACTCTCTCAGTAAGGAGGATCAGATGTAAACAGGGTTGAGGAATTAAAGAAAACTTTAATATTTTCCTTTAAAGAAAACTTTAATATTTTCCCTTCCGAGTCATACAGGCTTTGCCTGAGGCATTATCATTCCTAGAGAAATGAGTTGACTATCACATCAATTGGCAGGACACAGAGCTGCGATGTAACGTTATCTCATTGCTCATGTAACTGGGTTTATGCCTGAACTCCTGGAAAGTGGAGAGATGCAGGGGGGAGAACCCAGATCTGTATCTGGCTCATTTTATCCCCTTGGGCCAAACATCTTGGCAGAGAGGTTGGCAAAACGTCATCACTTGGTCTTGGAAGCAAGTCCCACATAAAAGCAAGTCCACATAGAAAGGTCAGGATTGCCCCCATGATCTGAGGGGAAGCCCTAGAATGAGTGACAATATCATGGTCTGCAGTGTTATGAGCTTGCCTGGATGTGTTGGCAGTTGTTTCATTGATATTTCAAGGGCAGCTGAAGATCCTCCACCTGTAGGAGACGCCCCAGAGGGGCCCCAAGTCAGTATGGCTCATTTAGCACCGTCTAATCCTAGGGTGCATAAAGGCATGGATAACATAACCAACTGATTAGAGGAGGAAAAGCCATATGGAACCACTTTCTGAGGACATGACTCCACCCTTACGTTGCAGCAAGCTCCACCGCTTCCAAGGGATTTGGTGTCCACAGGGAGCTGCATCCTAGTGGGCCAAACTCAGGTCACATCACACACTTCATCTTCGTGATGGGGAGAGCTGATTTGTAATCAGTCCTTACCACAGGGTCAGACAAAACTTACTGGCTTCACAAGCTGCTGGGTGTCCGCGTGCCTGACCTGGGATGTGTGTCTGGGGGTGACGCCATGGTGGCCCATCACTGCAGGACTCGCCAGGCTGCCCTGCCATGCTCATTCATCAGCCACAGCGTGGCCTTGGCTCCTTGCCCCAGCGAGAAGCGAGTACGTGCCACCTCTCTCATTTCTTCCTTTTTTCACTCTTCCTGTTTAGCTCCCACCCACCTGACAAGGATGCCAGCAGGGCTGGCCGGGACCCAGCACTTCCTTTTCCCTTTGCCAAAGGAGGCTGCAAGTGGCGATGGGTGGGCTCAGCAGCTGGCAGAGCCTGGTCTGCAGTGATGCTTCTATCCCACCCTGGTCAGGTCAGATCCAGGGTCCAGCTTGTCCCACTCATCCAGTGCCTTAATGGGTGACAGGAAGGTGGTAACTGGCAGAGGAACCGGGCTCCCCTTCACCAGAGCACCGACTGGGAGCGAATCTGGTTGTCTGGGGCATCCCAGCATGATGGTGCAGGGTGAGCACGGGCAAGCTGCGAGGTCCTGCAGCTGAGCATTCATCGCCTCCATGAATACTGCCTTCCCCAGCAGCCCAGAGCTGCCGGGTGAGTGCTCGCCCCGGCTGCCCAGCCTGGGGGGCTGCAGACCTTTCCCCCTCACTCTGCTTTTGGTGCTGGCTCCTGCACAGCCGTCTGGCCAGTTGAGCTTTTCTGTGTAGCTTCCTCATCCTGTGCCCTGGTCTTTATTCCTTCAGCTCCAGCATCCCCACCACCACCAGCCTGATAATCCAGTGTCCTCCTCCGGGAGGACAAAAGAGCTTTTGCAAAGCCAGTGGCTCAAATTCCGGCTAAGACCCATGTCTGACCATGCAGGAGAGTGAAGCACTTTGAAGACCCGGGGAGCAACGCAGGGGGCTGCTCAGGGTCTACCTGCAGCCCCCCTTTCCCACAGCCAGCCAGCAGGAAGCCCTAAACACAGGCACAGGGCTGGATTTCAGGCAGGATGAGCAGGGCTGTGTCTCCACCACAAATATAACTAGCTGCTTGCGGGCTCCCGGGCTGGCTGCAGCAGCGGTGGCCTGGGCAGGGAGCAGACGAGTATTTCTGGCTGTGCCTTTTAGTTTTTTTTTTCAGGGACGGTTTTGCCTCCACCTCTCGCTGCACTTTGGACAGCAGGTGAATCGTGTTTGGGTGAGTCATCGGCCCCGCCGCCAGCGCGCCCTTTCATAACGCACGGACGTCATGGCTTTTAAAGAGGTCAAGTTGTTAGTATTGGGTGGAAGAGCTGTCACCCAGAAACCTGTCCTGGTGGATCTGCCCGAGCAAATTGCAGGTTTTCCTTCGCAAGAAGCCTGGCTCCGTTTCTGTGTGGATTTTAGGAATGTATTGCACTGAGGTTTGGGGAGTAAAGAGCCCACTCCGCTCTTCTGAAAGAGCAAACGCCGGAGTCCTGGAAAGGTTTGCTGTGAAGTCCTAGAGAAGGGTGCTGGGAAAGTTGTCTATCCTTAGGGTCACTGTTATGAAAATGAATGCCGAGCAGTTCAGTGAATAAAGCTCTGCTGTAGCTTTTAGTCGCTAATTAACATAGCAAAAAGTCTTAATTTACAGATTCTCAGAATGCAGGGACAAGCTGCAGAAGGATGCAGCCCAGAGAGGAACAAGTGTGAGCGCTATGCAGGCAGCAGGAGCAGAAGCAGGGATTTGACCTTCCAAAACACCCTTCACTTGCAAAACTCAAGTTCTGTTTGGGTTTTGCTTTTCTTATTATTCAGCACAAAAAATAGAAGAGTCATTTCATAGGAAACCTCTGCCCAGTGCTCTGTAGAGATTAGCAGATCATAAGCAGGGCTGCAGGAATCAGCAAAGTCAGGATTTCTAACTGTTTCCATTTTTTAGCGGAATGAAAAAGCAGCTTGAATTTTTCTGCGAAGAAGGTCACTTGGGAACAGAGGAAAGATTTCTTTTTGATCTCTACCTTAGAGAGGCTTGTTTCCCTAATAGGACACTTTATATAATAAAGCCCCTTGATGCAAGATGAAAAATTTCATTGTAAGATGAAGGTCCAACCTTTCTGTTCTGAAATTGTCGGCATTTATAGAAAAACGCCTTCATTTGGGGGCATCCCTGCATGAAATGGTATGGAAATCAGTTCTTTCTCCACGCCTAAGCTCTCTTGGCGTCTCTGCTGCTACGAGGACCCGGAGGGCCACATGCTGTGCAGCGTCCCCGCAGGTGCCCCCAGACGTGAGGAGCAGGGGCAGCACAACCCCTCCTGCTCCCCGAGAACCAGCCGAGGTTATTACATAAAGAGGAGTAAATGTGTGTAAACAAGACTTGCTTAAGTAACTCCACGGCTGCCAGTTTCTCTCGCTGGTCTTTGCCTCCTCCGCCCCTCCACGAGCCTGATGTGATGGGCGTTCAGCACGGCTCTGGCCGCGCTCCTCTCCCAGCCAGCTGAAGGCACATCAGCTCCAAGGAGCCCCAAGTTGGACCTTGCAGATGATTCAAGCAATTGAGGTGGTTAAACTCCCCAGTGAAGCCAGACCTCACGCCCAGCGGCGCTTGGGAAGCTGCTGGCTGTCACGTCTGTGGGCGAGCACCCAGCTCGGCACACCAAGGACACGCTGGGGGACGTGTCCCCCTGCAGAAAAGGGTCCTCAGCATCCCCGAAAGCCAAATGATCCACCTGCTTTTTGCCTCCTCTGCTAAGCATTTTTAGAGCCCCAATCCACGTGGCTGGTGCGAATCACTCGAGCTATACACCCAATTCATGTTGCCTGGCTTCAAGCCAGGGCTGAGATGCAACGAGGATTTAGGGCCACCAGATAATTTGAAATGGTTTTCACCCCTGCAACTTCCTGGGGAAACTGCACCAGTTCAAATCAAGGCAGCGCAAGGGCGCAGAGGGGAGTGAGCTACGCGCAGGCGAGATGCCGACAGCGGGGCAGAGAATCTCTCGGCTGCCGGAGGAGACTGGATGCTGGATGTTCTCACAGCCGGTCCCTGGGTGTGTTTGGCTTTTTACTCTTGTGCTGCAGGGATCTGGCCGCACGTGGTATATTTGCCCAGGGCTTAGTGGATTGGCCTGAAGCAGGGACCGTAAAACGCAAAGAGCAAACAGTAAGACTTTGTCCGTCTCGGCGCTCGCCATCGCCCTGCAGCGCAGGGTGCACCCACACTGGCTCAGAGGACGTGAAGGCGCTGGGATTTGGGCACTGTGAGGACACGTTGGTGGGGTCAGCTGCAGACAGGCACTTGCGAGGTTTGCCCGCTTTGGGAGCTGGGGCACAAGGTGCAGAGGACAATTTTAGGGCTTTTAGCTTGTGAGGTGACATGTCTGCCATCAGTTGAAAAGCAGAACCTCGCGCCACTGAGATGCAACACCCCTCAGCTCCAACTGAGCATCTACAGGCATTCTCGACCTCAGAAAATAGTCTGGCACAGCATGTGGAAAAGTTGCCAAGCTTTAACTTAAAAAGCAAAGGCAGGGCCTCCCCCGTCATGTCCAGATGCAGAGAATTCATTCCAAGAGATTCCCATCCTGCGGGAGAATGGCCTGAGGCACTGTAAAATGCCACAGCTCCATATACCACTTGGACGTAGATTGTGTCTTGTGCAAGAGTCTGCAAACTTGCGTGGAGGGGAAAGCAAAATATGTAAAATAACCCCGCACAGGGTTTTTTTACATGAAGGTGCCCTCCTGGTTCACACAGTAAAAAGGCACTTAGACTTGGCTTTTCCCTGCTGAAGCCAAACTAACACATTGAAACTCAGCTTTCAGGCTTGTTTGTTTTTCCCGTCTTCATGTTTTCCCTTTAATCTTTGTGCTGGATAATTAAGACAACATTCCTCAGCATCTTTCCTGCTGTTTGTTGTGATTATACAAGCGCCGGCTGCATTTGTTCCATGAAAACAAGATCTAAAGCCACATTTTACTGGTGGTTTCAAGTAAAATCCTCTCCCCGTGTGCACTCTTAAAACTCCAGTTTGCCTGAAATTTGCATTACTCAGGAAAATACCCTTAAAAACAGATTCCTTAAGGAAAACAAATCAAGGCAGCAACACAGCGGGGTGAGCTTGTGCGGAAGTTTGCCTTGAAGTTTTCGTTGAGGGTGAGACTCTGGGCTTGGCCCAGTACCGGCAGCAGCGGCGGTGGGTCGGGGTGCTGGCACTGCCCTTGTGGGCACAGTCGCCTCTCCCGAGGTCCCTTGTCGCTGCCGGGGATGATGCGCTCCCTGCCCCCGGCCTTACAAAACAGCCCAGCGGTTATGAAACGCGGGGACCCGCTGCCACACCACCCATCCCCGGTAGATGGCGGTGCCAGCTCATTTTTCCCAGTATTTCCTTTTTCCCCCTCACCCATCCCTTTCCTTTTTCCTTCCCCTGGAGCCGCTCCCGGCTCCAGCCTCGGGCGCGCTGCGGCGGCGCCGCGCACACGCTCAGCCCCGCGTTGGGGCAGGGAAGGGTTTCTTGGATGGTTTGGCTGGTTGTTTGTTTGTTTGTTTGTTTCCTTCCCCCCCCGTAACTGTTCTTCCTGTGTTTTTGGTAAATTTGAAATGGCAGTAACAGCTCAGCACAGCCCCAGGCGTCTGTCTGTCCCTGCTCCGTCTGCTCCACCCCAATGGCACGGCGGGGCATAAGGAGGATATTGGTATTCCCTAATTTTGCGGGACTACGCAGAGCCAGGCAACCAGAGCCCTGGGATTTCTCTCTTTCATGGTCTTGAACAAAACCTGCCTGTGCTCACCCAGCTCCCAGCTCCCTGCCTACTGCCTTTCCAGGGCCGTTTCCTTCACGGGAGGGACCGATAGCACTGGAGCGGCAGCCTGGCTGGATGAAGAAATGGCATTTCTCTTTGAAGCCCACAAACACATTTATTTGGCTAAAGCTGGCCAAGGCCCCCTCCAGCACGTGCTGCTGTTTGTGTTGCCACCTCCTCGGTGTGCCCAGGGCGCACGCTGCTGCTCCGGCATGGAAAGGCTAATCTTTGCCTTTCTTCTCATCCTTCTTACTGCCGTGCTCCTGGGGCAGGAACAAAAAGAAAAGGGACACCATGTGAGGGGAGGGCTGGGCGTTTTGTTTTCCATCCCCCAGTATCTGTAGCTATTCAGTAGCACCCACAACCAGCACCCACGCAGGAGTTTGCAGGTGCAAATGCCCTGGTCGAGCCAAGCCCCGGCTGTTGGTGTGGTTACCTCCTCTGAGTCGCTGTTGGAGCTGCCGCTGCTGCTCCTGTCCTTTATCCCACCTTCCTGCAGGGGCAAAGAGAGAAGGACAAGCATCAGCGGGGACCCTGACACCCCGTTCGCTGTGCGAGCGGGAGCCTCGAGTCAGAGAGATGGTTGGTGTGGTGTATTTCCAGCCAGGCCTTGCAGCGCTAGTGCTGCTGTGGACCCCTGTGTGCCTGTGGCCCCCCAGGGACCTCCAGAGCCAAGAGCAAGGATTCGGTGATGTGTGCCGTGCAGGCAGGATCGCATCTGGGTTGAAATAGGAAGAAAACAGGGAGAAGTAACTAGGAATATTGGGAGCGAAGAGACTCTCAATGGAAAAGCCATACACACCTTGTTGTTTCTAGGCTGTGGGTGGCATAGCTTCACCCGCCGGAGGTGTGGGGTTGCCATGGGCAAGGTGCAGGGTGCACCTTGGGCAGAGTGCTCAGGGTGCTGGGTGCCCCAAAGGCACTGCACAGCCAGTGGCACTGTTGGTCCAGGGGGGCCCCAGCACAGCCTCTGGCATCAGGTGGTTTGGGAGGTGCTGGGCTCACCCTGAGCAGTGCATTGGGGACTTTGGGGCTGGAAACTCCCTGGCAAAAGGTTCAGCAGCTGATCTGCAGAAAACTCCATCATTCCCCTACCTTTTCCTTCTTCTTCTTCCTCCTGTTCTTGTCCTTCTTTTTTTCTCCCTTGGTCTTTTGCTTCTCTTCTTGCTTCTCTTCTCCTGTGGTCTTTTGCTTCTCTTCTTGCTTCTCTTCTTGCTTCTCTTCTTCCTTGGTCTTTTGCTTCTCTTCTTGTTTCTCTTCTGGCTTGTCCTTTTCCTTCTCTTCTTGCTTCTCTTCTTGCTTGTCCTTTTCCTTCTCTACTTGCTTCTCTTCTTGCTTGTCCTTTTCCTTCTCTTCTTGCTTCTCTTCTTGCTTGTCCTTTTCCTTCTCCTCTTTCTCCTTATCTTCCCGTCCAAACCCTATGACGAGGCACAGAGGGAGGTTTGTTGCCAGCATGCAGCATCCAGCACAGGCAAACCCAGCAAGTCCCCCTGGGGGGGCCACACCAAACACTCACATTTCAGGATTGTCGACATTTCAGCGAGCCGAAGGGGTCAGGGGCACAAGACCGTCACACACAGAGAGGACCTGAAGGAGCAACTGGAGAGTGGAGGAAGCTGAGCTTTTCAAGGATGAAAACACCACCCTGGATCCCACCATCCGGTTTTTGTTTCTCCATGAGAGAGGAGGCATTGTACACTTCCTACCACCCAAAACAACAGAGAAAGGGGTAAAGCAGTCTGTGACCTCCAGAAAAAAAGGACCAGACCTTGAGCCACCTAGGCAGCACCCATTGCCCTTTGCCCAGGGAAGCAGCAAGGGGAGAGAGATGGAGTTAGACAGAGAAATCTCAGGGCAAATATGAAGGAGAGGCGTTAAATCTTCCGATAAGCAGGAGCAGATTACAGAAATACTTAAAATTAAATTAGGTTGAATCAATAGAGAGTAGGCTTTGGAGCTCCCAGGAAGCCCGGGCAGAAAGGAAACCTCCTTTCTGGGGACAGAGCAGGAGATGGAGGCAACAGTGAGCAAAAGAGAAACCAAGAGCAACAGCAAGACAACTCCAAGCATTGATTAGGTGCCTGAAAGTTGACAGATGAAAAGAAAGACGACAGCTTGCTTTAAAAATAGCACAACCAAACAAAGTCCATGAAATAGGGGCAGAGGGAAGGCAGCGGGGTGGAGGGATCGGGTCCCTGCTGCTTGCAGGGAAAAGCTGGGTCTCTGCTGCAGCAGGTGATGAGGAAACAGTTTCGCTTCCAGCCACTGACAGAGGGAAGCAGGATATTAATGGTTTCTTTTAATGTTTTTTTTAGACACAAAATGACATCATCTAGTTGGTGTTTGGGCTTTTAAAAGAGGAGTTTCTGAGCCGATAACATTGATTTGTATTTTCTAGACAAGTTTTAAAACCCTTGGGATGCTTCAGGGCAGTGGGAAGCAGCAGGGTTTGGGGCAGTGAGAAGGGAGAGGCAGGCTGGATGGGGAGAGTAGGAGTGTGGGAAGTGGCTGATAAAAGGCGTAATCAGTGCAAGGTTAAAATCTAATTAATAATGAGCAGTAATCTAATTCATCTCTATAATTAAGAAGTGCAACTACTAATTGAAAATAATTACATTTTAATCTGAAATCATTAAAAATAATCAAACGTTAACAAAAGAAAAGGCAGCCCCTGGGAAGGTGCAGGAGAAGATGTAGCTGATGCCCCGACCCCAGGTCCTATGCACCAAAGCTGCTCCGTGGCTCCCACAGTGTCTAGCCCACCCCAAATCTGTGGGGGATGCCACTGCCTTGTGCCTTCAGTGCCGAGGGGTGAGCAGATAGGAAAGACACAAGGTACACAGAGGTGGACCTCAAGCTTTGCACTACCAGATGGGCAATCGGACCAAAGGCCAACAGCCAGGGCTGGGAAGGTGTAGTGCTGCCCCAACGCATGCTAAGAAATGCCACCATGGGGGTTACAGCCCTTTAATTCCTCACCACACCAGTAGCTGTGTCTCTGCGGGCCAACCCAGCTGATTTCCAAGACATGGGGTGGGCTTCCCAGCCCCGGGGCTCGGTCAGGTTCCCGGCCAGGGGGCACCACCCAGCACCCCGTGTAGTCCCTGCCATGGGTGGTGGCTCAGATGATGGCTGCCAATGCTGAGCCCCCCACCTCCCCCCCCCCTCCATCCCATCTCAGACCAGTAGATCCAGTTCTTCCTGTTCCTCAGGAGCCTTCGCCACCGCATTTTGGGTGCCCCAGATGAACTGGTTCCCTAAAGCCCGGGCAGGCAGACCAGCAAAACCAAATGACCGGCTCTATGGTCCCCACTGACAAGATGCAATCGTTCTCCATGGCCAAGCGAAGCATGAGGTGCACGTGGATCAGACCTCTGGCTAATGAAGCAAACCTGCGTATTCATACCCCACCAGATGCAACAGCCTGGATGGCCTTACCCTCAGGCACAATGGGCTCATAGGTCCCAGTGTCTGTGCCCGCTCCTGTCTCACCCAGAGGACTGAAGTCCTTCCTGCAAGGCTCAAGCACGATGCCCTGGTCCCATCTGCACTGGGGGCCGTCCCAGGGATGCTCCTTCTGCCCCCTCTGCTGCACCCTGCCCTCCCGCTCCGCTTCTCCAGCCCATCAAATTGATAAGCAACTCTGTACATCTCCTCAATGACATGAGGGAGACAGGAAAGTGCCTTACCTGGAGCTGAAAAAGGCAAGCAGCCTCCTCGATGCTTGGCTGGCAGCTACCAGGGATCTGGGTATTTGAGTGATGCGGTCTCCTCCCCATTCCCACTTTCAGAGCAGAAAAACTGGCTCTGCCACCTGCCGTGGGCAGCACATGACATGGGGAACATGACCAGTCCCATTCGTACCTGCAAGAGCCTCACTGACATCGCCTCCAGCGCGGGCAGGAGCAGAAAGACCTCCTGACCCTTTGCAAGCAAGCCAGGACAGATCTGGAGGCTGCAGACATCCGCAGGGACCAGCCCTGGGATGAGGGCGGGCACTGGGGACTCAATCCAGGAATGTGCTATCGTCAGGACCCTGTTTGAAGTAGAGAAGAGGAGATTTGGGGTGTCCTTGAAACCAGGACCCTCCAGCAGGTCCTTGCTCCCCTCTTGGTGGGGGGCGTCAGGCTGCTCCAGGAGGTCCAGGCAAGGCAGGATCAGGCAGAGCTCAGCGCTCCCTCCGATGCTTGTCCTTGCTGCTGGCTTTCACTCCAACATATCATTAAGCAAATACCTGTCAGCAGAGAGCAGTTACCAGCAGGTCTAAACACTTGCATAATGTGCTTCCCCCTCTAATGCGGTGTCCTCGTTTCCAATAGCACCAATGCGGGACAATAACAGTAACAATAATGTCAAGAAGGGTTTGCGCACCCAAAAGCTAATTTGTTTTCTCTGCCTAATAAAAGGTATTACCTCTCCCACAAGATTTGCCCCATTTAAAACCTTCAACTCTACAACGAAGTTGCTCCCACAGTCATTTTTCTTTAATTTACAGCACGTGTGGAGCCCCCTCCCACCCAGCGAGACTAACCCTGGGTAACCCGTGCAGGGAGCAAGCAGCCATACAGGAGACACTCATCCCAAAAACCTGCCCGTCTGCCCCACGCCTCCTCCACCGGAGCCTGCACCAGCCCCAGCTGCAGAGCAAGGGTCCCCTCCACATGTTTAGATCAGAAATAAGGGATGAGTTCTAAGGGCAGGTGTGGATAAACCCTGGAGCAGTTCAGCAAAGCCGGCGGCAGAGCCCCCGTTGCTGCAGTCGATGGCAGTGGTAGTTTCTAGCAGAGATGCTTCAGCTCACACACAAATCATTCGGGGAACTCCCGGTGGCCAGCGCTCAGTCTGGAGATAAATGACGGCAGCAATCCTGCCTCATCCGGGGGTGACACGGCCGGCGAACTCTGGGTACGGCACGGGAGGTCGGTGGAGACAGCAGAGGGCCCTGGGATGGGTCCAGGGAGGCTGTTTGGTGTTGGAACCGGCTGGCATCCACCCTCGCTCCTCCGCGCAGCTCCTGCCACCTTAGGAGGATCTTCCCCCACAAACACCACGCTCAACTTCATTTTTAACTGGTGACCTCATTGGTTGCTCCCTGCCAGGCTCTCAGTATTCCGATGCGAGGGACCTAAGCCTGCAGCATCCTCCAGCTAGAGCAGCCCAGGGGACGGCCCCGCCGTTGCTCCCGGGACACAAAGCAGCAGCCCAGGGAACTGGCTGTCAGGGACCACCCCAGCCATGGGGCCAGGCTGCAGCCACCAGCACCTCCCAGCACAGAGGTGGCTGCCACCACCCAGCAGGACAGCAGAGAGTCCCAGCCCACGAAGCGCGCAGGCTCCGCTGCCCGGGAAGGACGGAAAGCGACCCGCCAGCCAGCACCGGGAACACCAGCACACGGCCACCTCCAACCTGCTGCCAAAGCACAGGGCTGCGAGGGACTAGCTAAACTCCCAGAAAACATTAATTAGCACAGTACTGGGCACCTATGCCCTCCATTTCTGTGCCAAGGAGCCTTTGGCTACAGAAGACCAGTCTCTCTGCTTAAATCACATTATCGTAGACTGACGTTTATTTAGGATCCAGCACGCACACCTGGGAAGGAAACGCCAGAGCTCTCCTCCTCCCGCCGTTTCTCCCCTTCGTGCCTCTGAGTCAGACGATTTAATTTGTGGTGCAGGTGACCTGGGACAGTTGTCCCCTTGCTCAGGGCCACCAGTAGCAACATAGCTGCTGCTTCTTCCAAATGAGGACAACTGCTCGTCCCGCCTGTGTCAGAGGTTTTGCGGCTGCTGAACGAGCGTGTTTTAATAATGAAAAATGAGTTCCTGGGAAGCTGGTTGGGCAAGGGCTGGGAGCAAGTCCTGAAACCCATCGGGAGGACCAAGCCTTTTTCATGTTTTAAACCTTTCCACAGCAGCTGCCAGGAAGCAGCTTTTACAGCTGCAAGTAACAGAATCTCTCCCAAGGAAAGAAAATAATTGTGGAAGGCTTTTTTCCCCCTCCAAGTCGCTGCCAGCATCTTAGCGAACTCTTATCTATTCTCAGCCACCTCTCACCTCCCCAAACACTACCAGAAGTGCTCAAATTACTGCCAGCTCTCATTAGGTTCACGCACAAGGCAAGGCCGAACAATAAGACCTCCAGACAGTTCAATGCTGAATTCTGATGAATCCTTCGGGTAAGAAGATTTCAGCAACTGTGGAACTGTTTTTGTTGGTGATCTACTGCAGTGCTTGTGCTGGTACACAAGTGAAGCTCGTGCACGCTTGATTATTGGCTGCTATAACAAAATCCAGGTGGGCGTACGACTGAATTAGTGTCTGCATCTTCAAAATTAAAAAAAAAAAAAAAAACACCTCATTTCCTTTAATTATTAAACTACTCTGCACTAAAGCACTGCAGGTCAGTAGAATTTATCTGCAAAAAGAGCAGCCGCTGCTTCATAAAACCCTGTTATCTTTTTCTCTTCTCTTCTGACATTTCTGTAAATTTTGGCTTTGCGGCAGGAGCCATTTTGCACTGATGCAGGAATTGCAAGCTTGGCTGGGGGAGCTCTCACTCCCCAGTCCGGGTTCAGAGCCCTCTTTCCCATGCGATGGTACCCTGCCCCAGCAAAAGCCCCAGCCGTCCCAGCCCCAGAGCAGGACTCAGCCCTGCTCCGCAAACCACAGTCACAGCCGAGAACAGAAAAAATTCGTTTCATTCATGCCCATTGCTATCTTGATAGCTTTTAACTGAAAGGGTTGTCAAAACAAATATTTTCTTTAATAATACTATCAACTTAAAGAAGAAAAAAATATAGTTTATTGCGGTGCAGATTTTTTTTACTCCAGACACATTCCTTTTGAGTCTAGCTTTAAGATTCAAAAAAAGGCCCTTCCTTTAGAGATCTGATCAGCCTAACCAGGACTAAGGCAAGGCTTTTTCCATATATATAGAGTCACAGTAGCATTAGCCAAAAGGTACTCTAATAATAAAACCACTTCTCTACTGCAGAGGAATGTTAAGCCTTCACTACAGCAGAAATGTGCAAGACCTGCTAAAACCCAGAGGATTTTCGAAAGGGGATTTGAGCATCATTGTTACCAATGAGCAAGTACAGAGGCAGGTGTGACACTGGGTCACCTCTGGTTAGCTATTCTGGACCTCTTGAAGTTCCATTTTAGCTGTGCATTTCTGCTCTTGTGATTCCAACAGAGGCTGCTCCCTCCCAACGGGCAGGCTCAAAAGATAGAAATTGTGAAAAAGGAACAAAGCTGGGAACTTTCACAGCACAAAGAAACAGATACCGTATGTGGAGCACCTTCTGAGACAAATTAGGACTCCTGCTAACAGAACCAAATTGCTTCCTCTTCCCCTACTTTAATAGACATTCCAAGAAGAAGGAGCATTGCATTAGTGTTTTTACACAGAAACAGGAGAAAAGCAGTATCTGAGTTTGTGAACAGCCTGTGGCTGACACGTCAAGCTGCACTGAAAAAGGGGAGTCCTCCTGCTAAATTCTCTCATTAAATTGCCCAAACACAAATCAGTCCCTTTTAGCCAGTTCTCATTTATTGCTATAAAGCAAAGTAGCCACCTTCTTAGGGCCAGATCAGCATTTTCCCAGCTCATGCTGAAGAAAGCATTCTGCAGAGAATGAGAAACAGCACCCTCGTGAGAGTCCCCATCCCGCATCCCCCAGTCATTAGCAGATATCTTCAGGAAGCCGGCGCTTCTCTTCAGCAACAACAGCTTGATAAGGAATCCTCTCTGCTCTATTCCTTCCAGCCTAGGAACTGCAAGGTTCATAATTATAAATATTTGCCTTTTCTTGCACCTCCCATCCAATATTCATCTTGACACGAACGCAGAGCTATCAGGAACCTGATTACGTCTCTCTGACTTAAAAATCACACCATGATTTTAGCTAACTCTCTAACTAGCCAGCTGCTACTCTTTTCTCCAGCATTGTCTTCACAGTCCAGAGAGCTTCTCCAAAGCGCTTGTTAACACATACAGCAGAGGGATTTCATTGAGGAGATATAGGCAGTCCATGAAAATGGAGAAGAAAGCTGCACTTTAGGTCTATCACGTTGTCCACCAGCCTGGACTATGCTAATCGCATCTCACAACGTGCTGTAAGAGCTGTCACGGCCAGACTGCATTTAATCACCATTCTTGCAGCAGCAGCGATCAGAGTTAATCTTTTTCCCTTTAATAGGAGCCATTACATCATTCTCCAGTACAGAAACTACGAAGTGGGAAGGTCAAAAAGTTCTTAATTAGAAGGATTTTTATTGCTGTGATAGTTCCGTTCTAGCCTCAATAAGAGAGATCTGCAGTACAGGCAGCAAGAGCTGGAAGGCATCTTGGATATATGAAGCACTGTTTGAAGCCTATGAAAACAAAAATCAAAATACACACATGAATAATAATGCTACCAATCAGCTTTACTAGCCACACGCTCATTTCAAACAGTGTTGATTAATGCACATAAGAAATAGAAGCCTAGCACTTGTCAGATTTTTAAGGCTTTATTCTAGAAATCAATTTAAGTTTTTGAGAGGCTTTATGCCACTAGGCAAAAAAGCAACTGGCTTAAAAACTACCAAAAAAGACTAGGTGCAATCCAAATATAGGATTCTGTTTTCAATAACAGATGAGAGGAATTTATTTCAAAGTGAAGCATACACACGCTGTGGCAGGAAGGAAGAACACACCAACAGGAAACACCCATTTCCTACCACACCTCAGAAGTTTACAAGCATTGAGAACCAACTTAACAACTGGCAAGCGTTGGGACTCTTTCATGCTAATTCATAAGCTTGTCTAAGGTTTAACTTTGGATATTTAAATTCTAGAAATCCAGACTGCTGAATTTAGTATGTGTCTTCTGATCCATCAGAGCTGTTAGCTGAGACCACATAAGGCTCACTCTTCACTAAGTAACTCATCTCTTGTGAAAGTCTACAGACATTTATTAAAGCTTTTAAGTTATTAGATAGGTAAGCAGAATCTTAGACCACGGGCTAGAGAACTTGGCATGCGTAGGGATAGTGAAGTGGAAAAAACCAGCATATCTATTTTTTAAGTATTAGCTTAAAGTTTCAGTGTTAGCATAACTGACCTCCAAAAACACTCCAGTGATTAAGGGATTAAGCACATCTGCTTTCTCTTTGACCTGCAGAGATCAGACATATATTATCCTGATTGAAAATTTGATCACATTTCTTCAAGCAAGATAAAGCTAAAACCTCAGTAAGTTTAAAATCACCATTGCTCCCTTGACTATAAGAAAGCTAAGTCACAAACTGCAGAGGATCTGCCCTGTAGCATGCAAATAAGAGCAAAGTAACACACATACATCCAACACAAGTCATATGCGAATATACACATTATATCTTCAAATGTATTGTGGACAACTGGAGAATTTAGAGATAACGATGTTATCTTCAGTAACATCTGAGTGTTTGGGAAAATCCTAATTTTATTCTGTCTCCTTAGTACTGTCAGCACCTACTCCCATCCCCACTCTGTGCCAGGCTGAATGCAGCAAGAGGCATTCAAAAGTTCAGCATACGTTCAGCTGCCACAATGTGGGGAATGCTGGCCTAGAAGATCAGGTCACGAGGAAAAAAATGCATATACAAATGTGCAAACACAAAAAGCACTTCGTGGTGAAGATCCCAAGGCTGCAATCAACTAACCACATCTTATTCCTATGAACTGTGGTGTAACTCTTACCCCTGCAGTCGTTAAGCACGTAGTAAACTCTTTAGAGAAAGTTGACAGTTCTTTACACAGCACAATCGTCATTCTGTGGAAGAAGAGTAGGAATATGATGTAGTAATTACAGTTTATAACTTCCTTTTAGCATTCCTCTAAAATACAAATATCTTGTTTCCATGCATATAAAGCTAAATTAAACAAAAATTGATCTAGAGCTTATAAACAGTGTATGAAGATCCAGATATTCCCCAAATAAATTAGGGAGGGGAAAGACGGAAAAATAAATAATTAAAGCTGAAGAGCTGAAACAGCACTCAGAGGACAGACACATCAATTCAAGAAGGAACAGTACTAACTCGCCTTTTTTACTGTCAACTGTAATTTTCTGACTTAGAAAGTACCACGTATTTCATATACCTGTCAAGTATCTCCCAACAGAAAAGAAAAACCTTGTGTTACGCATTATTGGTAAACCAGTCTACTAATTAGTTGCAGTGATTTTACAATATCACATACCTAACATACCACATGATTAACAAAGAGGTAATTAAGAATCACTTTTATACAACTGCTTTGTCTTATTTTAAATTACTATCTACTAACTGGCACAAGCTTAGGGCAAACATTCTTCTTGGCTATATTAAAGATTCCAAGTAGGGTTTCCTCTTTCCTACCAAGAAATGTCTTTAAGCTGGAAAAAGAAAGAGCGTGCTGAATTCTGCTGGAGGATAGTGATGCTACCCGTTACAACTCTGAACACATATGCAGAATTCGAGAGCCCTGCATCCCATGGATTTACGAAGAATTATTAGACAGTTTAATCAGTATGTAATTAATTATATGCCACACATTTACTAAGAGATGAACTTACTGTGAAAGGGACTTGGCTCTCTCTGTGGCTGTCACCTCTTGTTTCTGACCATGTAGAAACAAAGCTGCAGTTTTGTGAAACATTTCAATGGAGCACGCTGTCAATTCAGCCAGACTTCTTATGGCAAATGCATGAATATCCTGCAAGAGTTAAAAAGATTCCCCATACCATACAAAAACTAGCAGCTTTTATTTGCTTTAAAAAAGCGAATCACACAACGTATTATCACTGCACTACCCTTTCAGACCTCAGAATCTGCACAGAAATAGAAACCCACGAACTCTGGGAACCACAGCTGTAACTTAGCAGCCAGACAAACACTCTGCGGTCAGATATTCTCTTCCCTCATTACTGACTTACCTCTACTGATTTTTTAGCATCGTGGTCACCATCTCTCGATTCCACTTCTTGGTTTTCTACACTCTCTTTTTCTTCTTTAGGAAGACTACTGTTGAATCGTGCTATCCATTCATGAGCAGATGTCCTCACCTGTATGAAGATGTGCCATAGTACTTAGTGACTGGAACAAAGCCCTGTTGCACACCACCAAACAGGGAATATTGGCCCTCTCTAGTGGAAGGAAACAGCTACAACTCCTGAGCTAGTGAGAAGAACCAGGACAAATGATCCTAGTGCCTTCAGGACTTTGTAGAGAGTTGGATGCACTGATGTAGTTGAGGGCAGTCACTTCTCTATCCCTGGAGTTCACCAGCAAGACCAAGACTAACAGAGGTGCTTTAAAACCAGCTTGCAGAATGCTGCTGCCACTTGGTGGATCCGAAGGGTAGTGAAATGAAGGCAAGAAAGGCAATTCCACTTCATAACAACTTCTGAACACAGTAAAACCACCTGCTTTGTACCAAGAGTAGGGCTTCAATTCATGGCTTTAGGTTGATTTCACGGTGGTGGCTGAAGGCTTACTGCTCCCGGTTATCTTTGCCACCGCTTATTACTGCCCAGTGACAGAGCAAAGACACACTGGTATCTACCGATTCAGAGCCAAACGCATGACAGAACATGATTTTGCCCCATAAAGTCAAAGGAAAAGGCCTATCTCTTTTGCCTACCGTTGTCAAAGGATCTAAAACACAGCTTGTTTTCATGCCTTTGACATTTTCACAAGCAAAGCAAGACTGAGCAGCAGATCCTGTGAGGAATCCCTCCAGCTTTTAGAAGATGGGAAATAACTCACCAGGATCAGTTTGTCCGGCTTTGAGCAGATACGCAACTCTGAAAACAACTCTGTTACTTCTTTTGTGAACTCCTCATCTCCTAAAGGACAGGAAAGGTTAAAGAATCCACACAAAGGACAGATACAGGAATAAGTAACACTTCAATACACAACTGGTTCCGCACAACCCTCCCAACACCTCAGGCAAGAACGCATCAAACTTTTTATAAGGTAAATTCTGACACGGTGGAGACACCAGTGCCAGAAGGTTAGCTTTTGCTTTCTCAGCCCTAGTTTTCTAGCTAAGGTAATTCTACTTCTTTTTTTTTTTCAGGCACTATTTTACAATGCACTAACTTGCACATCACCTTGGAGAGTATGAAATATCACTTAAAGCCTAAGTTCTCTTATTATATGCAGCAGGGCAGATGTTAACAGTGGGGGGAAGGCTGCAAGATCCATCATGTGTAAATATAAAAGGTACATTAAATGTTAAATGATAGCAAATGCAGGTGTGCAAGCCCTCCCTGATGAGTCATCTGGGTAAAAGCAATGCAAGAAATTTACATTTAAATCTGCATAATCCTCAAGAATCAGATGGCTCTTGTGTATGGAGGCACCTCAGCCTTTTGGTCTGGATGGCTAACTCTCATTTTTTTAAAAAATAAACAAAAAGGCTTTTTGCTTTCCCACAGGTTGGACAACTCTATTCACAGTCTTTCCCTCATGGTCAGGGAATCTCTTTGAATTTGCATCTTGGCTCAAGGTCAGTTCTATGAACTGCCCGGGAGTTGAGCAACTCTAATCCTGCTCTGGCAAGAAATCATTCCGGCTACAGAATTAATGCACAGCAGCTTTCCAGAGATGAAGGGTATCACTACCTGTCATGCTCCTGGCCACAGACAGCTTTAGGATTAAGCATCCAGCTAAAGAATAACTTTAATTTGGCAACATGCACATTGCTAGTGAGCTCAGGCTGACTGTGAATTCCACTGAGAACCAGCTTCTCCTCCCAGAACCTGGGGCTCTCTCACCCTTCTTTTCTTCCTCTTCTTCTTCAAAGAATTCAGGTAAAGAAAATGCTTCTTTGAGTTGCTCCATTTCCTCCTTCAGTGTGTCCAACTCTTCTCCAGAAAGGGCATTTAGAACCGATTTCACCTAGTCAGGGGCAGCACAGCCAAAGAGAAAATCATAAATCCAACAGGAAAAAGGATGGAAGATGCAGCACTGGTTTACAGTGAGTGTGACAAACATCACAAACAGATATTAATGAGAAAGTATTTTCCTACGGGAAGAAGGAAAGTGAAAAAGACCTATTTCTGAAGTCTTATTGATGGATAATGGATTCTTAAGGAGTTATGCACATAATTTCTCTCTTAAAAAGAAAAACGACTTCCGAAATTGCATGCTGATCTGCCCTTCTCCCTGCCGCAAGACAAAGAGGACAGTCTCTGCTGTGCTTACAACACTCTCCTCTCCTCCAGACCAAGACAGCAAACAAGTGGGTGTGACGATATAGTAATTGTGAAAAATTGTTGAAGACATGCAGGAACTGAGATGGGTGAAGAGAATGGCTCTGGGAACTGAGGCCAGCACATAATGCTCCCAAGGTAAACAGCAGATCATAATGCAGGGGTCAAAGCGAAGCTGCGTACCCAATCGTTTTAGAGCAAGTTCTGAGCGCTTGATTTTACATTTATATACATATATTTCTAATCTTTTTTCCTCTGCTCAGCTGAACTCAAAATAGAAGGCAAAGAGCTCAAGGCCATTACCTTTGATTCACTCTCTCTGGAAAGCATCTCTAAGGCCTCCAGATGCGAAAGACCCTGAAACTCATCAAACAGTAACCCATAATGGGCTTTCTTCTCCGTAGCCATGGTAACCTCAGTAGCTGTCTGCTGCTCTTCTCTCTCCTTTGCCTCTCGTAAGACCTGAAAAAGAAAAGCAGAGGACTCGGGTCAGTGCCAGAAGATACAGAATATAGGAGGAGAAGGTTTTTGGTTCAATAGTAAATGGTTGCTTAATGGCAGGACTACAAAAGAAGAGAGAATAAATGAGAGAAGCCAATAAGGAGGGGGTAGGGAAGTGCCATACCTGAGATAACGTAGAGTTTCTGTTCATTAGGCCCTTTGTTTTTTTGAATCCCGGGTCTCCCTCAGCTATTACATCCATTGTCTTTTTCCCAATGAATTCCAAGGCATCCAGACCTCCACTTATAACACTTTTTCCCTAGGAATCAGAGTTGGATATACACAGCGCATAAAAGTCACAGAAGACTATACAATGGAAGACACTGAATAGGGGCATATATACAGCAACGTTATGCCAGACACTCACATACAAGCCAAATTGGTCCTTGTAACCCTAAAATTCAACCCTAATCACCAGAAGGATGGCAGAAGGACGTGGAAAGAGCCACAACACACTATCATCCAGCAGTTTAATATAGCACTCAGACAGCTGCAGCAATCCGATGGGAAATAGATGTTTATATTGTGAACATGCTGGTTCTCAGCACATTAAAGTATTACAGTATATAGTTCTCATCCTTCCAAACAGAAACACTAGACCTGCGGGTTTTGGTTGCTAACTCTTGTTCAAGCCTTAAAAGCAGAAGCAAGCTTTCCATCTGCGGCTCTTTCAGATTCACGGGGAAATTGACAAGACATCAGATCACAAAAGCAGAGTTTCTAAGGGTAATGGGTTCCTTTGAAGTGCATTTTTCACGGTCACAGGAGCAAGCTGATTTCCAAGCAATTTAAGCTAGTTTCACAGAAGTTTTTGAAGAGGAGAATGGATTTCATCTCCAGACATTTCTGTGGAAATCAGTGGAAATATTCCCGGAATGAGTCTGACCCTGCATTTACCTGAATACTCTAAAGGAAGGAAGGAGAGATAACAGAGTACAGAGGTGACGTGCACAGGAATGCACAAACCGCACGGTCCACTGTTAGGTTTTTTTGTTATGGATCAATGTTTAATACAGAACTATCAAAATTCAAAACACCTTACACACAAAGTGCCATTCAGAAGTAAGGCACAGGATAAAGACTATCTGAAGGCTGAAACAGTTTCTCACCATCCATCCCACAAAAATCAATATTAAGTTTCCTCTTACAATGTTTCAGATGAAAGGCAAAACCCCCAGTGCTCTCTTAAACCCGTTTGCTCCCGCATTCCCAACTCACTCACTGTGCTTTGGACAGCAGTAGAGATGGTTGATAAAACTCCAAGAGCCCCAGCAATAGGAAAGGAACTGCCATCATCAACTGCATCTGTGCCGCTCACATCAGCATTCTCGCTTCCTGCATTAGAAGGCAGAAAATTAACTTCCTCACTCCCAAAATAAAGATCCCATCCACTGCAGAGTGGAGAAAATTAACACCAAGCATCAGCCAGGAGCAGAGCTAGAATTGGGATTATTTTCCAACCTACTCTTCAGAGCTAACAGAAGCAAGCAACACAACATCTACCCCGATTTGCAAGATGCAGGGTAAGGTGATGTTATTTTGGGGCTGATTATGTTATGAGAAACATTTCAGTGTTGTTCTCACGCAGTAAAAACTGACCTGTTGTAGTATCTCTGGTCTCTGAAGAGATTTCACTAGGACTGGGGATCCCAAGGGTTGTTTCTGCTTTTTCTATGACATTTGAAATACCTTGACCTAGAGAAGACAGCAGCATTACTTTAACCATAAGATACAACAGAAATTAGAACAGAAACAGGATTAGGGCTGCATATTGGTTTTTAGTATTCTGGATTCCGCCTGTTTGAGACAGTTTACCCAGCACTAAAACCTACTATGCAGCTTGCTTACCAATGTAATGAACTCAGGTTTCATCTCTGCTTTTAAATAAAGTTGTAAATACCAGCTGAGTACCTGTTTAAAATACCTGCTGAAAATTATGCCAATGCCTTAAAAACTTGAAAGTGATTTTGGCTGTGCGTATCTCCTTAATCTCACTGTACCTTTTGGTACAGGTTTTCCCCATTACTTGAATGATTCTCTTGTCGTTTTTCCAGTAATGGCTTCTGCAACAGAAATCCCCCCCCCCTCTAGAAACAAGCTCAAAAGCACTAGACTGAGACACGAAGTATGATTAAAACATTTATCAAATACCAGAAAGAGCCTTACCTACAGTAGCTACAGTAGCAGATGCGGTAGACAGAAGCGATTTCCCCCAGCTTCCCCAGTATCCCCATCCTGTCTGAACTGCAGCAGGAGAATCTGAGACCTTTAATGAAGAAAAGCAGAAGAGAGTGATGTGGGTATTATGGTGAGGAGAGGAACACAAATGATCTGCGATGCATAACTTTCGTGCAGCTTTTTCTTTTCAGATAAACAGTAATGTGAATTTTTTAAAAAAGCAGTGAGGCTTATGGTCAAAATTCTTCTGTGCCATGAATTTGAAGTCACATTATTCAGAGCAAGCACAGGAACACACCTTGAGGGTTTCAGCTGCAGGCTTTTCTGTAGCAGCAGGCTGGCTTAGGGGTTTGGGTTCAGGTCTTTTCCGAGTCATAGGCACAGGTTCGAGCTCTTGCTCTCTGTCTTCATTGCTCTCTGCACAGCCAAGTTCCTCTGCTTTCTGTTCATTTTCATTAGAGATTTCTTCTTTCAGGTTTTCACTGCTGTCTTTCTCAGACATGACTACGAACATCCGTAGAAAGCAAAGCAGATAAAATAATCACTCCCTTGTACACTTCGACATTGGTTCAAAAGCATTACATTTGTGTTTTAAATAATTAAACACAACTCAGACAGGAATCCTTTTATGTTGCCACACATGCCCACACAAACAGATTATGTTTTTAAGGGAGCGTGTACACTGAGTTATGTCTGACTGGAAGAAATGACGCACTTGGAAGTTTAAAGTCCCACAGAAACACGTGGCTTTATCTAACCAACTCACCCTCTCTGCAGGTAAGAAACAGGTTGCTAACTCTGAAAAGCAAGTGAAAGGTACAAAAGGTCCTCAGATAATTAAATATGTGACTTGCTTCACCAAAAAAAAAAGCAAAAGCAAATTGCTTGGGATGGCTGCTTTGAAGGGAGTCGGACACAAATGGAGACAGCTGACAGCACGCCAGGCAGGCAGCACCTGAGCCGCTTCTGCATTTAGGGCTGAGCTTCACCAGGGCATCACCAGCACCCAGAATGTGAAACGTACTCCGGCTGCCACAAACACCGCCGCGACATCGCACGTGGGGGATGAGGGTGCCCGCGAACAGGCCTGCTCACGGGGCAGGGGCTTCTCCCTCCCCTGCCCGCACCTCCCCAGCTGCGGGGCACCGAGGCGAAGGCGGCAGCAGGCAGGGCCAGGCAGGGCCACGCCGAGCAGCGCCCGGCCCCCAGCAGCGTCCCGAGAGGCGGCCTCTGATGCAACCAGGGCAGCTACACCCAGAAAAGGGGTGGGCTCGGCTCTAAGCGGAGGGCGGCAGCCCCCAGGGAAAGGGCAGCTCCGGGTGACGGGCAGGGCATCCCCGCCCCGCTTCCCCATGACACCCCGCAGCGGCTGGCGGGACCCCTCAGGACCCCCGGGCCGGCTCCCACCGACGGCACCCGTGACCCACCGGCCCCACAATTTTCCCCCGGGCCTCCCTGCCCCACGGGGGGCTCCCGGGTGCCCCGAAGCCTCCCTCCCCAGGGCCTCCCCGTCCCTCCGAAGGCCGGTGCCGCCTCACCCGCTGGGCCGGGCCGGGCCTCCCCGCCAGCGCCGCACTCCCCCCGCCGGGCTGACCGCAACCATCGAGACGAGGCGCAGAGCGGCACCGGCCGCCTGACCCCGGAAGTGAGGCCCAACCCGGAAGGGGAAGCACGGCGGGGCCGGCGGCAGCTGAGGTGCGCGGCGGGACGGGCCTAGCCACTCTCATCCCGGTGAGAGCCACGTACCCCTACCTCACGGCAGTACGGTGACGTCAGGTTTTACCTGGCGACGTCAGAGTCGGGGGGGGGTGTGTGAACGGCGCAGTGGCGCGCAGGCCCTCCGCGCCCTCCCCGCTGCTGCCGGCGGCGTCAGGGGCCCGTGTTTTACCTCGCTGTCTCGGCATGGAATTGCTGCCAGGGGTGGGGTGGTATTCTGGCGTGACGTCATGCCCGCGTGACGTCACCCCCGTGAAGTCAGGCCCCTGAGGCCGGGGGTCCCTCGGCCGCGGTGGGGCTGGGATGGATGTGCATCGTGTTTCCCCCCGCCTGGAGCAGCCCGGCTGGAGCGGGGGTTTTTCCATGAGCGGCCCCGGGCGCGTGTGGGGCCGGGGCTGCTGGGGACAGGGCTTCCAGGCGGTGGAGTTTTGTCCCTGATGGTTTTTAGGCAGCAGAGGGGAAAAAAAAGCGTGTTTTTGCCTGCAGCCGATCCCGTGTCCTTCCTGAGTTGCCCGCTGACGTGTCGGGCAGCCACGGGAACACGTAGACAGCAGGACACCGTGTCCCCTAAGGCAGCTGCCCACGGGCAAGGTCAGCGCTGATCTCCTGGAGGTTTGCTCCCCACCTTGGTGTTTGGGCTGGGGGTTCAGCCGCTGCCCCGCGGAGCCTTCGCTGGTGCCGGCAGAGGGTAAACCCTCTCTGCGGCCGCTCCTCTCGTGCCTCCTGTCAAGACTGCACCGCCTGTTTTCATAAACTTCCAGGAGTTAATGTCTTCAGGGCTCAGCCACACACAGCTTTGATTTGAAGGAAGGTCAAGAGGGGCCTCATGGGGTGGTCACAGCAGCCTTACTCCTGCAAGGCATTACAGTGAGAGTAGGAAGGTGTGCTCCATGCAAAAGCCATCCATTTAGATCTATTTAGCGCACGTTATTGCCAGTTAGCTTGTTGTAAATACCAAAAAAGCATTTCAACATCGTGTGCCAGCAGTGGCAGTCGGTTAGAGCGGTCTGTGGTCTGTCAGGTGTGTCTCAGTTTATTGCTTTGCTTTTCTCCAGGTATGAAATGATGTTACGAGCAGTGAATGTGAAGCCATATAACTTGCAACCTCTTGGGCCCCAATTTTGCAGTACCTTGTAAATGTGTGTAATTTAAAGTACTATCAGTACTTCCATTGACCTCAGTGGGACTACTTAGAGCACTATAAGTTAAACACAGATACACTTTTTCAGGATAAGAGCCAAAGATGACTCATACAAATGTATGCATCATGGATTTTTTTATCTTTCCACCACTATTTGTTGTTACAACTTATGGATCAATAAAGGTTAAATATGTTGAGCTCAACTTCAGGTTCAGTTGTAAAATAGCCAGTTTCTGTTCTGCACATTTCATCTTGCTTGGGCTTAATGCTTTCTTGAAGAATTGTGGTGTTGGCACTGCTCATGCTTTATCCTTTTTGGATCCTTTATCAGCTCCAGCAGCTGTTTTGCATAAGTGTGATGGTTGAAGAATACGGGTTTCGCAAATCATTTTATTTTTCCCAGCACTCGGCAGTGAGAGATCATTGTCTGCTTAGCAATAATGGCTTTTCCAAAAGTGAAATGTGACAAACAATTTCTAATAAATCAGAGCTCGAAGAGTTTAATAGTAAAATTCAGTGACCCATCACCAATGTTTTATACATTATGCAAGCTCAGTGCAAATATAGTGGAGAGCATATGCAATTACTGAAGATAATTATCTTATTCTTATGAGGGAAAATGTTGCTGAGTATTTCTCATGTTAAATAATTGACTGAGGTTCTGAAAGTCATTTAAAGAGGAGTGTCACAGACACCTGAAAATCTAACAATTTAAATTTAATAATTCAAAATGACAATAACGCAGGCAAAGTAGAGGAGGTACTGGAATTACTCTCTAATAAATCTAAAAAATTATTAGTTGGGAGGTTATTGTGTTGAAAGACTGGAAGTTATTTGGTGTGTTTGATTTGATAGTGAAGATGAGGGTTTGTCTTCACTGCAGAGCTATCATCAGGTGTAACCGCATCAAACGCTGCGAGGGCCAGTTGCGATGTACACAAAAGCCGTTCAGTGCAGTGCCATTTTTATCTAAAGGCTGCTGCCTCGTGGAGCGATCCATGTTGACGATCTGCAACCAAAGCACCTCACTAGGTAGCGCAAGCCATGACAGACGCTCAAATGGCAACACTGGCCATCCAAATGTCAATGGTCCACAAACTCCTAACCATCCACAGCCTACCTTTATGAAATCTGCACAAGGTCACCAAGTTGCCAGCAGCCTTCTGGAGGCTCCGAAACCCTCAGAAAAGACTAGGGGGCTAAAAAAGGAAGGTTAGAACCACTCCTTCAAACAGAAGATTACTTGTTGATCAGCTACTCAGTATTGGGGGTTTTTCAGACCTGTGGCTCAGATACTCTTCTCCAGATGCAGCAGAACTCAGTAGCACTTACCCTGGAGTGTGACTAGTGGAAAACAGGAATGAAAGAGGCCTTGGTACGTTTTCAACTGTTCAGCTGTGGGAAAGTAGCTTCTTTAGCACAACGGTATAATTGAGTTCTCAGCTCTGGTCTCATCTTAAATGAACGGACAAGAGGCATGATAGAAAAGAGTGAGGCCAGTTAAAAAAAGAAAAAAAAAAAGAGGGCATATGAAGGGATTGCTGTTTACAGGGAAACAAGCAGGGAGCCTGTCTTCCAGTTTCTGTTGCAGGATTTAGTGGATGAGTTGGTTAGTCAAGCTTGAAAGAGAGTTGGACACAGCTGTCTTCTTTGCCTTCTTTGTTGAACTGGTTTTGGCAATAGCTGCAACAGAAATGGGTCAGATACATGTTTCTCATCAGATGTCAAGTCTGGAATCTGGTCTGACCTCTGACAAATTCCCTTTAACTGAAAAAAATGCCATCTGGGTAGTGTGTTATCAGCAAGTTTTCCCATTCTGGAATACGCTTAATTTTTTTCTGCTGAAAAGACAATTAGTACGAATGACCTGTATTTACTTTTATTAAAGTATTTTTCATAAGTAGTAAGATTTCTGTCTGCTGTAGGCAGTGTTAACTAGTGATTCTGGATGGATGAGAAATGTTTGCATTATTTATTGAGAAAATTTATTCCTTTATATTGTGTTATTTATGAAATTCCGGTTTACTAGCATTTGTTATTGGTAGAAGGCAAGATGATAAGTTTGAAGTCACACAGTCAATGGGATGAAGTGGGATATTCTTTAAGATAACATTTTGGCTTGTGGCTTCTGTACTTTGTAAATTGGTTTTTAGGGCTCTGGTGCAGTCTAGATGGAATCATAACTGCAGGGAATGCATATTAGATTATAAATTTTTTTGAATAAGACTTCCAGGAAAATTGATTACAGGTTTTCTCTTATCAGTGTCATCTCATTTTGGTACAAGTTGGTTTTATTCTGGCTTTTAAAAAAGAAAAATCCTTGTGGGCAAAGAATATAAAATTAAATATCTTAAAATATCCTTTGTGCACGACAATTTGAAGAGTGTGAAATCTATCTCTTAGACAAAGCAATTTTTCAAATTGCAGTGAAATATGGGGCAGAATTTGGGTAGAGAAGATGATAAACAAGGTATAACCACTGAGATGTAGCAGCATAAAGTAAAACATTTTCAATAGGAGCTTATTGTAAAACAAACAAGAAAAAAAGAGGCAGAGTTATAACATGCAACATCAGCAAGAAAGGTTGCAAAAAAGGAAGTACATTTAGACATCGGTGCCGTGATATTCAGAAAGGGACTTCCTCTTTGTGGCTCTAGATAACTGCCAAGAAAGTTTTCCCAACACAAGAAACTATAAGCATATTATGAAGTATTTAGACATCTAACACTGACCGTGCCTCTAAAGTGAAGTAAATAGATGTGTAAGTGCTAAAAATGAGATGTATGACTGCTTTGCATTTTTTCTAGATGGTAAATTGAAGACTAGCTTTAGAAAATCAGGGCTTAAAAGCACTGATATTGGTGGGGAGGGAAGCAGAAATGTTATCATCTTTCTTGCTTTTCTTCCTCTATTAAAGAAAGCACTTTTTCTCCATTAATAAATGCAGAATCCACTTTCTGACCCTGAAGATAGCTATGCATTTTGAGTAGTCTGAACAATTTGTTCTTTTTTTTAAAACCTTTTTTCCCTTAATGATTATTGTTCCTGAGATTATTTATTTGGATAGGAAGATGAACATCCAGAGGAATGAAGGTTGTGCTAATGCTGCCTTACCCTTGTTTCATTACTGTGTTCTGAGCAAAGCTCTGATTTGGAACCTCTCGCTGACAGTTTATATTATGCTAATCGAAATCTGTTTACTGGAAATGAAATTTGAATACGCCGTAAGCTTGCTGTCATTAATAACTTAATTCTTTTTCTTTTTTTTTCCAGCTAAATTTGCAGTTTCCACTTCTAATATTGATGGTCTTGAAAGTGCATTTGGATCCAAGACATTTTCTATCAGTGAACAAATCAAGAGCCTCCTCTCCTGTCTCAGAGCAATACAGACAGCTTAATATCGTATGACCTCATTTCTCCAAATTAAATGAAAAAAGAATTTTCTCTAGCTTTCCATGAAGCTCAGCTATTGCCTGTTAATTTTGACTGTTAGTACTGATCTTTCAATTGGATTTACACTGGAAAATGTAGCTTCTAATGGGACAGTTGCTTTTGGGTCTTTCAATACATTGCTTCATACGGTGTCTCAAGCTTTAGTAGGCTCTCCAGCACACCATGATATCATAGCCAAAGAGGGGACCAGTATTTTAATTGAATGTAAACTCAACATCAGCCAATATGAATATATTCTTTGGTATAACTCCAGAGGACACCTGCTTGAACAGAGAGATGAAGGTGAGCTTTTCTGTTGTTTTCCGTCCTTCAGTATTCCCCTTTTATACAATATCCGAAAACCTCTGGGACTTTATTATCATTTTCCTGTCCTCCCATTTTTACACTTGGGAGATAAGGAGAGAGCAAGCCAAAGCCCTTTGCCCTGTGGTGTGCATCATGAGAATTATACCTCAGTTCTTCTGGCCTAGCCCATCTATCCTGCTATGACGCCCCACAGAATCATTTCGTTCAAGAGGTACCACACTATTCAATACAGAAGAAATGAATCTGCGTCCTAGCAGATACTAACTGATATTTTTGTTTATTATTACTTCGGTTTCTACTATATTTTTCCAAACACATGAATTAAAATTCTTCACAACTTGTGACCTTTTCCAGCTGGCAACCAGTGCTTTAATTTTGCTATAGGATTTTTTTAAACCATGGGATAACCTAATATATTTATTTTCTGGTTTATACACCAGCGAGACTGTGGAAACCAGCGCAATTTGTAATGGCCAATGATTAAATACATGCTATTTAACCCTTTGTACAGAGGGAGACTATATATATATATATATTCCTAGCCATTTGCTGTTATAGTTCTGTCCCTGTAGTTCTTAATTGTCAAAAAATAATGTGTTTTAGAGATGCATGTGGTTTTTCTCCACTCTATTAGTATTAATGAAGGTCATCGAGCTAATTGATAGGATCTTCTCGGAGGCCATCTTTCTGCCTTAAGTGTTCAGTAACCTCTTTGTAGTTAGAATGCCATCTGGAGATTAGTTCAAAGTAGAGCAATTAGAAGAATGAGTTATGAAAACAGTTTTCCCCTTGAGTTATAAATGCATAGGAAATACTGTATAAAGCTAGCTTCTTTTATTGATTTCTTTTTACATCAGTTTTGTATATCAGCACTGCATGCTCAGCAGAAAACTGTGTCTCAAGAAAATCCTGGGTTCTTTTGCCAGCGGAGCCATTTACAGACTCTGATCTTTTTCGTGGGTCACTTGACTTTTGACTGCGAACGTACGGAAAATTAGACTTTATAGAAGACAGTCTTTCAACATAGTATTATACAGTGGGTGAGAAGCACTAGTTAAGAATTAGGTTCCCTGTCAGGAAGAGCTGGCAGTCCAAAAGCACACAAGATACTGTGGATGAGAGAAAGCATTAGAACCAGAGTAGCAAATGCGCAAAATAATTTACCATTAAGCAGTAAGATTGATACCTGGTTTATGGCTTTCTGTATGAGAAGCCTGAAAAGGAAATTTCCATCCTTTGCGTACTGTTTATATTATTATGTTTGAAATAGACTGCTTAATTCCAAGCTCTGTCTCCTGTTGATGGAGCAAACAGCATGCATCTAGTTTACCGGGTGATTTTTGTTCCGTTAGCTCAGTTTATTTCTTTTGAATCTCCAGGTGGACGGTGGAGGATTGCTGATAATTCCCTTAACATCACAAAGGTCAAGTTTGCTGACCGGGGGCGATACACGTGTGCAGCTGTTAATCGTAATGACACCATGTATTACACAGTCACGCTGAGAGTTATCTTCACCTCAGGAGACATGAGTATCTACTACATGATTGTGTGCCTTGTTGCCTTTGCCATCACCCTCATTTTAAACATAACCCGTCTGTGCATGATGAGCAGTCACCTCCGCAAAACAGAGAAGGCTATCAATGAGTTCTTCAGGACGGAAGGGGCTGAGAAGCTGCAGAAGGCTTTTGAGATAGCCAAGCGTATCCCGATCATTACGTCTGCCAAAACACTAGAGTTAGCCAAAGTCACTCAGTTTAAGACCATGGAGTTTGCTCGGTACATTGAAGAGCTCGCCAGAAGCATTCCCCTTCCACCGCTGATCCTTAACTGCAGGGCATTCATGGAGGAGATCTTCGAGGCTGTGCGCGTTGACGATCCCGAGGAAGTCGGTGAGGAGGAGAAGCAGAGCCAAGCCTGTGGTACCCAACCTGCGATATACCCCGTCAACCCAGAGATCAAGCGCAGCGATTCACCAGCTGGGGATTCAGACGATGGGTCCATGAACGAGCCGGGTCAAGAGATAGCCGTTCAGGTGTCCATTCACCCGCAGTCAGAGGTGCAGAGCATTGACACTGTTTCTCACGACAGCTGCCAGTTTGCGCCTGCTGAGGAAGGCACCTGCTGAGCCCAGCGATATGCTTTTGTGAAGGAAGCAGAGTTGACCCCGGGATACTGCGAGAAAGGGGTCTGCAAATAAGCTGCCTCATATGCACAAGAGTTATCCAAATTGCAAAGTGCCAGAACTACTGAAATCTGTATTTTCTGTCAGTGTTGACCTAACGATTTCAAGTCTGTTAGAGGAGGCCATTTGGAATATTGTGCAGCAGCTTTGCTTTTTAAAGCAAGCTTGCTATACTTAAAATATTTACAAAACGGGAATTCTTTGTCCTTGACACCTTGGTAGCTTCTAATACTTCTGATCTGTATTAGAAGTGGCCAAGCTGAGCAGTACAACTTGCAATAAGATCTTTTCCACACAGTGGAGCTGGAATTCCTTTGAGTCAGTGTTGTTGTCCTGATGAATTGAGTTGTGTGCTCTTTTTTTCAGTCGCCTCTTGGTGCATGTAGCCCATCAGAACCATGGTGAGCTTGAAAAAAATCTGTTTTGTGTCGTGTGCTTCTGTGTTGCTATCAAAATGTACTGTACTTAGGAAAAAGAACAGTACCAGGATCTGCTGCTGGATTAAACGAATTGTTGCAGTTTCAAAGCAGCTTAGAGAACAACCAGGGGGTCTCAGTTTTCCATGCATCTGCAGAAAACTTGTGTGTACTGTAGTGTGCGGAGAGTGAGGTGTTGTTACAAAGCTCGTCACTTAAACTTGGTGCTGATTGCCAAAGCGCCTTACCCTGGTTCTGTCTTAGAGAATGCTGGCACTGTCTCTCTTCCGACTTTGCTGATTTCACTTACTATAGAAAATCCAAAGTTTTATATTGTATTTGACATTGTTGTGAGAAAAGAATGACAGTAATACGTAGTGGCATCATTTGAAAATGAATTCATCTACAGATCGGGCATCTCGGGCACTTCTTTCTGAACAACATTATAATAAAGGAGATGAAAAGTAGTGACACTCTTTGCTCTGGCTAGTACTTTGAGAAAGCAGTTGAAGAGCGAGTGTTAGCAGAGGGGCTGGCTGAGCTGTTTGCCAGCCACTGTTCACAGGAGTGGAGTGAACGTGCCCTGTCTCGTCTGCTGAAGAGGGGTGACAGAAGGGAGAGGTGCAGGTGCTGACATACGTACATGCATCAATACTTCACCAAGGATACCATGCATGGCTTCCTCGGCTGTACAGATCCAGCCTTAAGGAATCGGAGTGCGGATGAGAATCTAGTTTCTTCTTTCACTCTTCGGTGCTGATTTTTTTTTTTCTCCTTAACATTTGTAAGTTGTATCACTTAAATAGCATTTTATATCCTGTTGTGATTTAGTAGATGTAAGGCTTGTAAGCACTCCACAAATTAATTTCTTACAACTACTGGAAGCATATTGCCATATAATTTTAACAACTTGGCAACAGGACCACCATTTAATTTCCCACAACTCTTTTTTTCTTTCCTTATTATTCCAGAAATGTCAGTTGAACAAGTGATTCTGGACGGCTGCTCAGGATTCTTAAGAGGATTTGACATTACATTTACATGACTAGAGATGGAAAACAAGCAGGCACAGTGGTAATGACAGGGTGGGGCCGTCTGTTGTAATGCATGCTCATAACAAAACGACTGAACAAATTATATTTATTGTATCATATCAGAGAATGGGAAATTGAAGCATCTATTAGCACTTCTAGGGAGAGTTCTGCAGTCAGCCACCAGTGAATGCAGCCTAGTTGGCTTTGGCTTATCGGATAAGAGTGGTGGTTGTCAGGAAGAAAGGAAGGTGCTAGCCTTGGTTATAGTAGCGTTCCCACCAGCTTGGAACCATTCCCAAGACTGTAGCAAACTTTATCTGCTTCAGGGGAATGAAGCCTTCTGTAGACACTTACAGAAGCTACTGCCCTCAACAGTAACTTCTTTTTTGCTTCCATAGTTTGGTGGCACTTTACGTTCAGGTGAAAAGTTTGTATAGTTTTGTGCAACCTGTCTGGTTCCTTTAAGTTTTTTGAGGTCATCAGTGTTAAAAGATACTCTTGTGGATAAATGCCTAGTTCTCTTAGAAGCCCTGCTAAGATGCTGCTGGCTTTACTTCTGTACTACAACGAGCTGTACAGGTTTGTTGCACGTGCGTGAGTGGTGATTTGGGGGTTTGCACAATTTTGGATGTCGTAGTTGAAGGAGGTGTAGGCTACGAGGGAGAATGATATGGTTTAATCTCCTTTGTGCCACAAGCCATCAGGATTGTACCTGCACCTGCCTTTTTCCCCCATAAACAGCTCTCCTTGCTTCTGTGAAACTGTTGCATTACGTGCAGCAGTAGCATCTTGGATGTTTTGCGCCTAATTACATATGCAACGTAGAGATGCAGCTACAAAAGCAAAGCTCCATTTAATTGCTTCCTAAGAAGCAGTTATGCAATTGTGATTGACAGATGTCTCATCAGAAGTGGCAGCTTACAGGCAGCAGAATGGCACTAGAGGTGTGTCAGATGGGTGTCAGGAGAGCAGTTTCTAGATTAATTCAATCTGTTCTTTGATTTTTATACTTTATTTACATAGCTCCGAGTTCTTACTAAGCACAGTTACTTGGTGTCTTCATGTGTCATGTTGCCGGTGGAGAAGAAAGAATGATCATGCATAAATGTCCTCAAAAATGCAGTTTCAGTGTCAACTGATGGATAGTAAAGCTAAGAGTTTTGCTGAATTATTACAGTATTTTGTTCAGTAAATTAATTTCATTCCTGGGAAGGAGGCTGTTTTGTAAGGATTTCAGTAAATCAGGAGTACTTATTAAATGTAGGAACGGATCCTACTCCCAGTGAATTCAATTAGAGCAGACTTGAAGCTCTAGTGTATTTTACAAATGATATTACAGGATTTTTATGCATCTGAAAGCAAGGATGATGGTGATGTTATACTGTAAATGTAATTTCCAGAGAGTGAAACCTGACGCTGGTTTCCAAACAACTTGTGAACTATTCTTGTTATCCTGAGTAGATGTACGCACTTAAATTTGTTTGATGCATCTAATTGAACATTAACATTGAAAGATGATGTAAATGTCAGTGTTTCTCTCTTAACTTTTGGTAGGACCAGGAGAGTCTACAGTGGTTTCCTTGCTTTAAACTAAATTCATTGACAATCACAAGGCTATTTTTCTCTTCTTTGTGACTTGTTTTTATTTTAAGTAATGTTAAATCTACTTGTTATCCAAGAATACCTAAAACTAACTTTGTAGTGGTTATTTGTATTACCTGGATTGTAATGTAACTGTTTAATGTAACCACATAGGATTTCATACTTTCATAAAATGAATTGGTAGATTTGCAAAATAAATTAAAAACAAAAGCCTTGTTTTGTTAGGGTTTTCTTTTTTATCAGTAAGGGGTGACAAGTGCCTGTCTATCCGAGGTTAAATAGCAGCTGTAGTCAACTGAGCGGAAGGTTGTTAGCCATCCTGACAGAGGTTGGTGGAATACTTGGTTATCTGATAGACCGTTCCTGGTATGACATCTTTGGCTCTCTCATGTTTTTATGTCTCAAAGTCCCCAGCAGCATCTGTAATAATCGGTACCAGGTACATAACCAAATGGTAACAAACCTGAAATGGTTTCTGGAAGGCCCCCGTGTTCTCCTTGATTTCACTTTTGCAAGCTAAAAGGGCAATTGTGAAGTGCACTGACCATTGGCCACAAACCTGTATTTTCTGTTCTTACCTTTTCACAGGATTGTACTGTTCTATATTGTAATCACCTCTTTTTTCTTTTTTTTTTTAATCCTCCTCAAAACCCAGTATATTTGGACACAACTTATCTCCTAAAAGGCAGCACAGCACAAATGTGGAGTATCTAAAGCCTTCAAGTGACCAAGCCTGTGTCGCTGTTTTTCCAGTGAGTTGCTGAGGTAGCATAAAGAAATTTCCACTCCTGCGCCAAGGGAAGGATGTGGGCTGCTCTTGCTCTGCATCCCTGGAGCTGGAGGAGATGCAGGTCTGACTTTACCCTTGCTATTTGCTAGCCAGCAGTTTATTAAATTACACAGGGAGGGAGTAACATTCTCTGGAGTGCTGTGCTAAGCATACTGAGAGTGGGAAGGAGGGGACCATGCCACATCATTTCAGTCACCAGGCTTGGGTTCCTGATCCCTTTGCAATCAATTCAGAGTATTAGACTCTGCCAGGGGATCATCCCAAGCCATTAAGTGCGGCGCTTACCTGTCGGCACTAGTTTGACCAGGAAGCTGTGTTTTCCATGTCAGCATCTGATACTGCATCGTAATGGTTATCATCTGTATGGGCACGTCGCGTGGCTCCGCGTGCCAGCCTGGAGCACAGCGTGAAAGTGTCCTTACTTAAGTTTAACTGCAATCCCCCTCGCCTCGAACACTACAAATCCAGCTTGCTGAGAAACCCTCCATAATACAGTCACTGGGGTTGTGCAAGCGTGACCGAAAGCAGACTTCACCTACATTGTTTTTAAAGAATTGTCTCTGGTTGCCGGTCTCTGCGCAAGGCAGATAATAGAATTAAAGCTGAATCTTGGGGATTTTCCCATGAGAATCAGCTGCTTAAAGGAAGAATTATTGGATCCATACTCCTCAGGCTAGGTCAGTGTTCAGTCAGCATCTGCTTTCTATCTCCATGTTGCGAGATATGCATGAATGATAACTTCATTTTCTTAAAGCTCCTGTAACCTGACTCTTCATGATCCTATCCACGGCAAACAAACTTGTCTGCATGAATTTAAAGCACTTTTCCAGTTGGATAACAACCTATCATTGAAAAGGGGGCTGCATTGAGGATGATTGTGCTTTAGTTTTAGGTGTGCTCCTTGAAAAATACATCTCACCTTGATGTTGCAGCGCTCTCATCTTGTGAGTCAAGTCTCCTGCTGGAGACAGGCGGTGGATACACCACCATGCCGTTCAGCTCCGGCGAGTTACAGCTTTATCGACTTCCATTCGACCAGCTGGGTCTCTCTCCTCTGCATTTTTTCTATTGTGTAGCAGCTCATTCAGATGTCTCCAAACACTGCCAGCTTTTTTGCATGTGGAAGGGAGAATTATACCATCACTCCAAAAAAAAATAAAAATTGTTTTGCTAGATGTTCAAATATCAAAAAAAGCCCAAAAAGCTGGAAAGTTATGCTTTATCGCTGGTAAGACAGTGCCTATTCTTTGGTCACGCCTGGCTGCCAATGATCATAATAATACTGAGCAATTAGGCCTTTCATTTTCATTAGGCTAATTAATTGTTTGCACAGTGCCCTGAATATGGAATCATTTTCCTTTGGAAAGAATAAAAGGATTGGAATGGCTTCATCCCAAGATGCTCAGAATGTATTTTATTTATTTTATGGGAGAAAAATTCTCTCTCGCCCCAAATGCAAACCATATACTTGAGTGTTAATGCCTGCGCTGGGACGTTTACATCAGCAGAGACGCACACAGATTATACATATGTCCATCCATCTGCCTCCACATTCCATATGGTATCTGGGGCTTCTGCTGCATGTCAATGAGGCTGCAAAGAGGCTGGAGTCGCCGTGGCGGTGTGTGCTGCCGGGTTTGTGTGTCGGCTGTCGTCAGATGCTGGCGAAGTGATGGACACATCCCCTCGGAGATCAGCCCTCCGCGGCGCGGCCGTGTGCCCACGGCGGCCCCGCTGCAATTACGAGCACTGTGTTGTGATAGCACCCGGAGGGGCAGAGCACTGGGGTGGATAAATGTCCTGAAGACTGTCTCGAGGTTTATACTCCAAATCAGAGGCGAAGGAAACCTGGAATGGGATTTCATGAGGAAGAGTACCCGGCGGATACAATATTGCAGAGGCTATTGCTAGCGCTTTTTTATGTTGGTCCTATTCAGCGCCTCTTTGTGCTACCCTGTTATTAAATATATATTTCACATTAAATTGCTCCACATGTAATACAAGCTTGCAGAAAGCCAGTTCAGTGGAAGGTGAGGGGACGTAATCAGCTTCAAGTTTAAGAGAGAGGCTGCCATCACACGAACTTCCAGGAAAGTAGTTGGAGGTCGCCGGTGTTCCCCTTGCCATTCCTTCTCTCTGCCTCTGGTGTAAGGTCTGTCATGGGCCATCTGCAAGAGCTGGAAGTGAAAATTCTGTCCTGTGCAAAACTTTCTTTTCCTCTGAAGATCAGGGCACTGAGAACAGCCCTGGGTTAGAAGGGAGCATGAGAGGCCACCCAGGACATGATCTCAGCCACAGATGTCCCTCCTGTCTTAAAAACAACCACTGGCAGAGACGTTCTCCCAGGCAATCTGTTCCCCTGCTAAACTATCCCAACTACTGGAAAGATTTCCCTAATATCTGCCCCCAAGCATCTCTAAATTAATCACCCATCTCATCCTATCCATGCCTTCTGCTGCTACATCCCAGCCCAAATCAGGGCCACCCCAAGCACACAGGAAAGGAATCGGCGGGTGATATAAAGCAGGTCTATACTTGCCCAAACATGTCTGAAAAGGTTGTTCTGTGTTCAGGCTAAGCCTGCAGAATTTAACTGAAAGTTGAGCTTCTTTTGTTTGCTTAATGCCTGGGTATCTGAGTGTTGCTTCTTGGGCTTTGGACCTTCCTGCTGTCTGTGCTGGGTCTTGCAAATGTCTCTGACAGGGCTGGCAGGCACCAGTCCCTGCCCCTATTCATGTCAAACAAGTAAATCCAGTATTTTGAGTGCAGTGTTGTTGTGGTAGCTTTGTACATACGTGTGGGAGGGCATGGAAAGCAGCCACTGCAAAGAATACGAGCGTGTCCCACCATTATCTCAAGAGCTTTCCAGGATTTCACTTACTTTCCCTCCTTCGTACCTTCTCTTCCCTTTCCTTCATGGTAATTATTCTGAGTATCTTGCCTGGTCAATGTGAGAACCCCAAGTTTTCATTTTCCTTTTTTTTTTTCTTTTGTGAGTTTTCTTTCAAGCTCAACTCCCCTAACTAATGACTAGGAAGGAGGACAAGAACAGACATGAAGGAGTTTGGACAACTGTCCTAAATTAGAGGATGGGTTTGCTTTGGAAATCCTATATGCATCATACTCTGTTACAGAGAGTTGGCTTAAACAGCAAATCTTTTGCAGCAGGGTGTCACTTCACTTCCATACATTACTTGAAATGCTTTATTAATTTGATGACCTCGTGGGCTCTCAGAAAAAGCCATTTATCAGTGTTCTGAGGAAAGAGAACTCCTCTGAGCTAAAGGGACTGTTTTGGTGCTCAGATTTATTGCTTGGCTGACTTAATTCACCATTCAAACATGATGATTTTTAGCTGCTGGGCAGTGGCCCTTTCAAGGTTGAAACTAATTAACTGCTAGAACTTTTTTAGTAAGGCTGTTTTCCTACTGTCAGGCTTTCTTTTAATCCACAGAAATAAAGCAAACACGATCCTTGAAACAGGTTGCATGGATACGGTATCAGCACAGGCACAGCACCCTGTTGAATGACTCTGCGTTACAAAGAAAGTAGGGCTGCCGGCTGTCCCCACTGTCGCCGTGGCACTGTACAAAAGTAAGATGAGAAAAAGAGACAACATCTGAAAACGGAAGAAAGGAGGGATGCCAGGATCATGACAAAGCGAGAGCTCAGAGAATAGCAAGAGAGGTCTCGGGTATACAGCTGGGGATACGCAGCCATCCGAGATCTGAGCTGTGGACTTGCCGGCAGGTCAAGGTCAATCGCGGTGCAGCTGGGGAGTCCTTGCACCTCCCTCCCCTTCCTTCATCCCTCCTGCTGCTGTTGCAGCCCGCACTCCTGAAAGAGCTGTGTACTTCGTAGCTCGGACAGATCATAAGGCCCGCAGTGCCTGCTGTCAGGACCTTGTCAGAACCTTGCGTGGGAGGAGAAGGAAGGGAAAAGAGGGCTGCTGGCTGTCAGGATCCATCCAGCTGCAGGAAGTCAAGCTACTGGTTATTATCTCATCAGGCAATTCTGCTCATCAAAATATTTTCTGGGAAAAGTTTATAACCCCTGCAGTATTTCGTAGTGATGTCTAAAGAAGGTATAAATTGGTCTAGAAGCTCAAGCGCAGATAATTTGTGTCCGTTGTACTCCTCCCTACAGTGTTTTTGTAAAGCACTGCTGCCCTGCTCCTTGCTCCGCGTCCATAGGTGCGAATGAAATATAAATCACAGCTCTTAACTGAAAGCAGGGAATCCCCCACTGGCTCCAGCGAGCTCCCCATCTGTCTTTGTTCCTGGCAGTTTGATTACCTTTATCATCATCTTTAAATGCAGAGCTGCAAATAGCATTAGTGGTCATAAAGGTTGGCAATTCTTCCTGACGTACCTCAACCACGCTGTCCTCCTCGACTGGCTGTCGTCTCGATGGATGGTCATCTTTCTTCTATGAATTTGGGCTGGGAGTCTCAGCTCAGCCCTGGCTGTCAATTCACCTCCACCTGACTGTCTTCTTCCCTGCATTTCATTTCAGACATCTCCAGGATTTCTAGCCACCTTCTGAAGCTTCACGGCCTAATTGCTCATTCCTGGAGCACAGGAGTATAGAGGAGCATCCCTGGGTGTGTGATCCAGGAAAACTCATGTCACTGGACTTGCTCTGCACAAAGGGGAAAGTGCAGAGGACCAGCTGCATCTGGGAGAGAGAGGAAACCTCTGCTTCCCATGGATGCTACTGGAGCTCACCTGGCCTTGGCCAACTAGTGGGGAGCTCCAAAAGGATGATGAGGTTTTCTGACTGCTAATTCTCTAGGCAAAGTAAGAGGACAGTGGGTGAAGGTTTGTCACGGAGGGGAGTTGAATAAGAGAAAACACAATTTGGTGATCAGGAGAGTTCAAAATAGCTTCTTGAGACATGTTGTACCGATCAGCTGCCCCATCTCTTAACTCTCAGCCACAGCATGTTTTAGCATCCCCTGGCCTGGAAAGGTGACCTTAGACGTAGGAGAGGACACAGTCAGGGTGTGAGGGGGACAGTGCTGAGGTCTGAGCGTGACCTCAAGGATGTACCAGGCGTGAGGCCAATGGGGCAGACCAATTCTTTTCGGTCCCTGACGTTTCTCTGTGTGGCAGTGAAGCCACCCCTGGAAAGAAGCACACATCTGGTCCACGTGTCTTGTCATTTGCCAGCCGTCCCTGCTAATCTCTCCCTGCCTGTGAGCACCCGCACTTTGCTTCCCATCAAACTCTTCTTGAAGCAACACAGCAAAGTGCCGGGCGTATCTTTGCCACCGCTCTTATCTCAGCAGCCCAAGGCTTCCAGTTTGTTTAGCTGAAAGGGAGCTCGGGTCAAGGGTTTCATGTGCCAGGTTGAATCCGAACAGCGAGAAGAGGCAGGTGAGCTCAGAGCGGGGATTTGAGCTGACAGTGGCACTGGCAGGAGGGGCAGTACCGTCCCGGGGACCAGGGCGACACGGGCAGTGAAGGGGGATGCTGGTGGTGGGTGGGATGGGAAGCCGTGGAGTCCCTCTTGTGCAGCCCCAGCCCGTTGCTGGGTGGTGGGGACACGTCACGGCCAGACAGCAGGCCCCAAGGGAGGGCTGGGAAGCAGCTCCTCGCCTGGAGCCCCCACAAGCCCTGAGGCGTCTCTGGTACCGCTAGAGGCAGCTCTTGTTTAGAGCATGGAGAAAGCAGCCGGGCACCCGCAGGCACCGAGCTGCAGCCCAGGGGCTGTGCTGCAGGGACGGGGCTGATCCTGCCTGCCCTGAGCAATGGCCCTTCCTGCGCTGACGGCCCCCAGCCCCTCGGCACAGCCCGGGGGTCCGACAGCCCGTTCAGCAGCGGCTTTTCTCCACAGTGGCAAATGCGGTGTGCTAAAGCCTGGGTGGGCAAGGGGACCCCCAGCACTGCACCAGCCAGCCTGAACCCAGGCAAGGAAGGGTTGTAGGGGACACGGGAGGCTCAGGGGGCTGAAGCCTGGCTCCTGGGCACAGTGATGTCCGAGGGAGGAGGCTGGAGTGAGAGCCCCCTCGTTCTGCCCGCACCAAGAGCAATTCCCAGCCACCGGCATCCTGCGGCAGGAGGCCAGGAGATAAAAGCCGATGAGGAAAGGATTTGATTTGTCCTTCTTTCTTTCTAGATTAACAGATCCAGCCCTGAGTGAGGGATTTAGTGATTACAGTGACTTAATTGAATGGGGGAAACATTTCCTAGCAATTACTTATGTGTCCAGCTTGGCTCGCTGTGTGTTTCCCTTCACACCAGGAATCGCAGGGACAGCCCTCACATGGCACACTGCCCCAGTGCTCGGGGACGCAGCCGGCCCCAGGGAAGGGCAGTCACAGCCCGGGTGGCACACACGGCTGCACCCATGCTCCGGCCAGGGATTCAGGACAAGCCCTGCCGGACGGATGCTGCCTGCCCTTGTGCTCCTGCCTGCTGCTTGCCTTGGGGAGCCCTGGAGAGGCTGAATCCACTCGACCACCCTCCACTTGGCGCAGGCAGCCGGGCAAGTCCTCAGGGGGGGTGACCAAGAAGGTCCTCGGCAGCCGCCCACCCCTCTCTGCTGCACCAGGGCTCAGCCTGGGTGATTTCCAGCATTGCTCTTTTCATTTCAGTGCAGCAGGTGAGGAGGCTTACGGTCGCCTTAAAGGAATAAACGATGCATAAAAATATTTGATCAATTAAGCCGAACGATTTGGCAAGCGCAGACTCCCGCTGTACCCATCCTCCTCAAAATTGCCTCATTATCCAGCCCTAAATCAAGCTGTCACAGCTTTTTTTGGCTTGGGAGGGGGAGAGGGAGGGAGGAAAGGAGGGAGGAAAAGAGTGAGTTGCTTTCCAGCGTTCACTTCCAAAACAGAAAACCCTCTCCCCGAGTGGGGAGCGGGGCAGTGAGTCACCGAGAGCATCCCNTCTGCCTGCGCTGCTGCTCCTCGTTAATTTGACAGTCGAGCAGGGAAGGGAGATAGGATCACAGCCGCCGGAGCAAGGGCTGCATTAGCCAGCATGGGCCAGTGTGGAGGTTGCGGGGCTCCACGCCAGCTCTGCCCGGGACTGGGGGTGCCTTTTCGGTGCCCCAAAGCCACTGCCTCAGCCACTTGCTGCTCTCAGGGAAGCATCCTGGGAAGGAGACACATCTTTCATCAGCGGGGCAGGAAGGTGGCCCAGGGAGGCAGTTGCCACTCTCCTCAGTTGCCAAAATGAAGAGAGCTCCGATCCTGCCTGCTTCTGTCCATGCCATGTGTGACAAGTGTCTGGAGGTTGTCCCCTTGCCTGAGACGTGACAAGGGGCCCTTGGAGCCCCATACCAATGGGTCCCCTGCACTGTAGTGTCAGATCATCCTCTTTTCACTAGGAAACCATGAGGGGATTACACCAAGAGTGTCCTGATATGAGCGGGTCGCAGAGGGACGCTGTGTGTGTGCATGAGCCCCAGACACCAGACATAGAGTTTTTCACTGTTCATTAGTTGAGAGAAGCAAAATCTGCCTCTCCGGGAGCCTCAGTGTTTTACAGGCCCTGGAGAAACCCCCTGAGGACCTCCTTCTTGCATCCTCAGGACAACAGAGCATCCCCTGCCCTGCATGCAGGGAATCCCCACTCTGGAAGGGTCCTCCTTACCCTCTGCCCTCCCTTGGCTGCACCCTGGGTGCTGTGCCAGATCTGCCTGACTCTCCGAAGACCAAATCTGCTAAATGAATTTGGATCCAGACCCATCGATTCTCTCTGCTGGGAGAGTGAAACAACTGCAAACTCATCTGTTATGGGAGCAGAGCCAGGCAGCCAGAGCATCCCTGCTACACAGCAGAGACAGGCCAGACCAGACCCTTCTGCCAAGAAAACCTTCAACCCACGAAGAAAAATTGCTCCGGCTGGAGTTAACGAAAAATGTGTGGTTTTCTCCTGTCAGGACCACCCCAGCAGGCAAGGCAGGGCAGGGATGCTGGCTCAGGTGTGCAAGCTGGGACCTTGCTGGTCCCTAGAACCTGCTGCGCTGTGCTGGGGCCACCGGCAGAGTGGCTCAGTGCTGGGTCACTGATGCCAAAGTGACAGTTTGCATGGGTGGCATGTTGAATCCGCACTGTTTAGTTTCCGTGCCTTTTTAACACTGTCAAAACATGAGATGCTCCCGCTGCTTTCTCAGCCTTGCTAATTGGCTGCAAAGAGCAGATTTCTATTCAAATTGCAGCTACTTTTGAACTTTGCACTTGCCTTTAAAATCCAATTCCTACGAGGTTTTTCTCCCCCCCTCTCTTTCCAAGCACAGCTCTGCTCCAGCTTGCAGAGCTGTGAAGCAGCACAAGCAGCAACTCGCTCCTGCAGCCCTCCTTGGAGGACCGAGGGCAGGTTGCACATCCCACAGGGATCCCACAGGGGGTTTTCTGCTCCTGTGCTGGTCTCCCTGGGCTCCTCCAGCCTCTGGGACCTCTGGAAATAGAGGACAGGAGGGCCCATGCTCCATCACCTGGAGCCTGCAAGCAAGACCCTCTCTGGGGAACATCTCTTGGGCTGAACCTCCAGTTGTGGTGTTTCCAGCCTTTCCCACTCCAGCCTCGTAGTATTCCCTTCTCCCTATGCCAGTGACTGTTCATTCCCCCCCTCCTAAGCCTCTTTGATCATATGGGTGCAGGATAACGCCATGTGTTGGGTGCTGAGTGGACTCCCTGCATGAGTCACAGCAATAACTGCGCTCTCTGCCTGTCCTCCACCCACGCCCCAGCTCACTCACCTCTGCAATTCGGGTTTTTTCAGTTTGTTTTCCAGCTCTGCCGAAGCCAGTAACAGTTTGATCCGCACAGCAGGGCTGGAGCCTTCCCGACAGCACACGCCTGGCAGGCTTTGGTTTTCCTTAGATGAAGACAAACGGGAGCTCTGGAAAAGCCTGACTGAATCCAGCAGCAGCCAGAGAAGGGCTGGTGAACTGGGACATCTCCAGGCGTAATCTGCGATCTTCTGCAGGGAGACTGGGAAAACCATGTTTCAAGGCTGGCCCAGGCCCAGGCCCTTGGCAGAAGTGATGGAAGGAGGAATGGGGGAGCTGGGCAAAGCCCCCTGATCCCTCACTGGTCACCCCTGAGCCTGCACTAATGAAAATCCAAGTGATGTCCACGTGTGCAATGCCAGGAGGATGAGCCCACAAGGATGGCACCTGCACTAACGCACAGGCGCACAGCCAAAGCGCTTGCCAAGGGAAACAGCCTGAGACTCGCAAGCAGCTACTTGCCAGAGCAGAAAAGGTTCATCTCCATCACATCCTTCGCTCAACAGACGTGTTTCGGGTCCTGCTAAGCTGTAAAGACACTGGCCAAGAGCCCTCAATGGGTGCAGGTGGGCTCAGCTCCATTGGCCGTCATTAACTAGGCAAAATGATTTTCATTAACTCAAGAAATCTGGGTTTTTGGACTCAAAGATGAGCTGTACGGGTGCAAAAACCAGCTGAACACTTTCTTACATCACCTCTTGCAAATGCACTGACCATTGTGAGCCACAAAACCAGCCTGCTGCTGGGCGGGAGGCACAGCCGGAGTCAGCCACGGCCGGATCCGGTGCTGGAGGCTGCTGGGCACAGGGGGGGAGGAGCTGGGCTTGCATGAAAAATCAAGGCAAAAGAGCACTCAATGGGAGTAGATGGAGCAACAATTTGGGGTTTCTACATTACTTGATAATTTCAGCTCACAGATGGAAATATCCAAGAGAGGCATCTTGTAAATCACACAGACTGTGGTTTTTCCCTTTTTCCCTGCTGTGTTGCAATGGAAAATTGCAGCCTGTGTTTCCAAAAGCCATAAAATACCATGCAGGCCCTGGCAAGTTGACGTCCAGCTGAAGCAGATTCCACTCCAGCTTGCTCCTCGCCTTCGAAAAGGTCACCAAACCCAACAGCTGCATTTTGCCGAGTGTAATTTGCACCTTTCCCCTGGCTCATTTGGCTGCTCTGATGCCTTTCGCACCAGCGCTGATTCGGAGCTGTTCTCACACCACCCTTGCGCCCCTTGAACACAACTGCAACCAGTGGATTTCTGATAGGAAACATGGGAACAGGCATGGGCAGGCAGCGGGGAGAGAAACAAAAAGGGATTTTTTGACACGATTCTCCAATAAAAAGAGAAAAGACAGGAACTTTGCTAAAAGTTACTGTGCTGTAGCCAGCAAGAGAAGATGCTTGGGCCCAAAAGATCTTTGCTGCTGTCTCCCTCCGTGGCGGGGAGAAAAAACCTGTGGCAGAGGCACCCGGTAGCACTTGGTGCCGCGGCTCTGCCTTCAAATCCACGTTCTCCATCCGTGCTCAGCCTCAGAACCACAGTGGTAAATTGTCACCCTCCTTTCCCTGATGCTGCCCTGGCTGCCCTCACACCCTCATGCCCCCCATGCCCAGGGGCTGCCCCAGTTCACCTGCAGGGCTCGGGGCGAGCGTCGTATCATCGACTGGGAGCAGCGGCATCTTCGTGCTGCAGCCCAGGACACACTGGGGTCCAGGATGTGGCCCCTTGATTACCCTAGAGCTATGCTAATGGCTTTCTATTTTAATTACATGGAAGTCTAAACGTGCTGCAGAGTCTGGCTAATTCTGCACAGCGCAGAGGCCTGCGCATCACCCGGCAGCTTATTTTTTTTGCATAATAAAGGTAAAGTGACACCGGGGACGTGTCTTTTATGGTCCGACGTCAGCCGCCTGCAGGTCCGGAGAGCTGTGAGCAGGAGGGGAGAGGGAGGGAAGGCAGGCAAAATAAACAGATAAATCCCTGGAACATATGGCTTGTGCTTGGTATCTTTACGCATGAGGCACGCCACTTAATAAAAGTTTAGGATGGAAAAGCCAAATAAAATTGATAATCTGCCCAGGGAGGGTGATTCAGATGAAGTAAGCACATTACAAGGGGGTGACTGATTTACAGTTTTCTTCTATTTGCAGTTTTATGACTATTACAGTTATTCTTGTGAATATAATTCATTACCATGCTATTATTCCCAGAAGTGAAAATCAAAGGTTTATCAGCCGACATTGGCAAGCATGAAATACTGCCCCAACACGCAGCCCTACGCTGGAATCAAAGCTCAAAACCAAGCGAGGAGGCAGGAGCCGAGCGCTCGCCACTCCCCACCCCCAGGTCCCGTCCCAGGATGCGGGCAGGGGCAGCAGCTCAAACCCAGCAGCATATCCCAGCTGGGCAAGGAGGAGGCGACGAACCATGTGGGCATCCACACAACCGGGATCTCATCCCCCAAAACATGATGGCCATGGGAGTGGGAAAATGAGGGTGGTTCGAGTATTGTAATACAGGTGTGTGTACTGGGGCAGGCACAGGTGGGGGGAGATACAGGAGCCGGGTACCAAAGGGGGGTCAGGCAGACTGCCTCTGCAGGGGCCACGGCATGCTCCCAGGTGTGCGTCTGGGCACAGCATCTCGTGGCTCTGTGAGGTGCTGGTGGGGCAGGGTGATGGGCTCAAAACCAAGAGAACGTGACCTGGAGCTAGAAAGAATGAGTTCAGGGGAGGGTTTTATTTTGACTAACAGCTATAGCTGGCAGAAATGGTCCAAACTAGGGTTTTTTCCCAACCTAAAAAGCAGTGAAGGGGGAACCAAAATGTAATTTAGGTTGCCGCTTGGTGGATACCTGGTCCTATAGCCCACATTTAACACAAAAGCCATCATTCCTGCGGCGAGGTTTCTCTGGCAGTAGCTGAAGCTGGTGCAGCTGGTGCAGCCCGATGGCACAGCGCTCCCTGGCTGCATCCTGTGGGCTTTCAGGCTTTTCCAGTCCCGCAAGCCAGCCTCAGCTGTGAAAAACAAGGCAAACCTCTTCCAGCCTCCCTTTGCTTCTCTTTTCAACAAGTGTTTTTCTGAGGAGCCACCCTTTGCTTTCCCCTGTTTGGCTCCATGACATGTCCTCATCCCAAAGGCTTCTTTGCAGCACTCCAGATAATCCCGCTCCAATGACAATAGATATCATGGAGCTCTGGATGAAAAAAGCTCCAGAAGCTAATGGCAAAGACCACCCTGCACAGCATGGACACCCTGCGATAAACCCCTGTGCTGCTCAAGGGTGGATGCAGGGAGGAGAGGAGTGGAGAGGAGAGGAGAGGAGAGGAGCCCAAGATCAACACATCTGGGCCAGGCCATGGGCCCCTTCAGCCCAGCATCCCAGCGCTGGTCCTGGCCAAGAGCAGGTGTGATGGAGAGAGCAGGAGGGATCAGGCAGACTTGCAGGACACTTCCCTGGCATCCACCCATCTGAGTCCCAGAGCTTGTCTTGATGCTTAATAGCTCTTGATGGATTTTTTTCTTCCTAGAATTTGTCTAATCACTTTCCGAAGCCTTGCAAAATTTTGGCATTTGCAGTATCTTCTGCTAATAAGTCTCTGGCTGAAGGGCACACTCTGGGACGAGGTTTGTGTGCTTTCAAAGCCTCAGTCCGAGATGCTGGGATCTAAGTCACATATGAGGATGGGAAACACGAATGCAGAGGCAAAGAGTTTACTCCTCGTCACTACAAAGTGGCACAGTGGGAGCAGAGTCTCTGAAGTCTCAATTGCTTAAAATGAAATAAAACTCAACAGCTGCACTGTCAGAGTCTGTCCTCAGCCCTCTGGTCTCCCCGGATGTGCCTAGAAAGGACACATCCCAGAACAGCTGAAAACAAGCCCCCAGGATGAGCCACAATTGCTGTTTAACAGCTTTAGAGCAGGAAAAAACCCCAAACCCCACACTTAAACAAATGTGCCCATTGCACTGGAGCAGGCTGAGCCTTCGCTCGGCTTCAAAGTGAAGCACGTGTCAAATGATCTGTTGAGAAGGGGCGGTTTCGTGAAGCCAAGAGCTGCGATAGGGAGATGTGACCAGACCAGCAAAGGCTCAGCCTAATGACAGCCCCTCCTGTGGCCTCTCGCACCAGCAGCGCCAGCTCAGGCCACTCGTTCCCATCCCACCACGCTGGCCAGGCACCAGGATGGGGCTGTCCTCAGCTTCCCCAGCGCTGCTGGCACGGAGGCTTCCAGCCAGCGCTTCATGCAGCAAGCAGCTCCAACTGGACATGCGCAAAATAAATCCCATTAAGCTGCAAACGGCATGAAGTAAAGGCAAATCAGCTGCAGCAATAACCATGCACTTTCCCTGCCAGAGGCTGGGGACAGGGTGCAGTGGGGCTCCGAAAGTCCCCAGCGAGGACACAGCTCCAGACAGCAAACAGCACATGTGTGGCTGAGAGACTTTAGCACCATGGTTAATTGTGATGAGCAATAAAATTCCAGCTGGGGATGAAGGTCCCAGTGCCTGCCAATTAGTCCTGGCATCCTGAAGACAGACTGTAATGGGATTATTGAACTGGTCCTATTATGCACTAAAGTGTTCGGGGAACCTCGCCACTGCGCCGCTGCCGAGCTGATGAGAGCGATGTGCACACCAGCACACGCCAGGAAGGGCTGCACCGGGAGCTGGGATGGGAACCAGGCACCCGCCCGCCCTTCCCACAAAAAATAAGCACCTTTTCTCACTCCCTGGCTAAAGCACTCAACATGCCAAAGGTGTTTGAGTGAACAAGCAGGCAGTAAATCTGGGCAGTGACCAAGATTTTGCTGTTTAAGATAAAAATGGGTTCATTTTCTCTCTTGAAAGACAAATCCAAAGAAGCTGCATCAGCCCCCAGCTGAGAATATTTAAAAGGCAACGCTGATGTGAGAAGCTGTTTACTTGAACATCTTACTATAATGGCAGGTATTTGTGATTTGGAGCTTTCTCCTTGGCAGCCCTGATGAGATTTCGTGTTTGTAACATTGCAATTAAGGGCAGGAGGATGGTCTCAGCCTGCCAAAGGAGCCGCTGCTCTCTCTCCTGCTCACGGGTGACATTTGGAGCCGGAGGGTTCACCAGGACAGACGATGGTGGGAGCATCCTGCAGACTCCTCCTCTCAGCCGCTGCTGAAAATACGTGACCCTCTGGCTCAGCTTGCTGCAGACACTGCTGGAGGTACCTCGCTATGATGGGGGAAGGACCAAAACTGCTGTTTAGGTGACAGCAACCCTGGCAAACCCCGGCCATGGAAAGGTGCAGGCGTTTGTGTCGTGGTTGTTGTACCCTTGCCTCTCCTGGTGCCCCCCCAGAGGGTGCCCTGGCAGTCAGCAGCTGGGAGGCAGGGACGACGTCCGGGTGCTTGTCCCTACCATGCAGTGCCATCCTCAACCCTTCCTGGAGCTCTGAAGGCACTAATCACCCCAGAGAGCCCCTGGTCCGGTCTGGAGCTGAGATGTCCTGGACAGTGCCCTGTCCCCCTCAGTGCCCACTGCTCACCGTTTTTGGCTGAACGGCCAAAATGTGGCTTCATTTTGCACTCTGGACTTGGCCATAGAAAGTAATACTGTGCTGAGAAAGGTCATCTCCTGCTCATGTCTCACTCCAAAACTTCTCTTCCTCTGGCTTAAGGACCTGGCTGTCAAAGGGCTCTCCTGACTCCTCAACAGAGGAACCCGGGAGCTTTCAGGAGCCCAGGCAAGCCGGGGACAGTGCCCGCCCCGGGAAAGGACCGCAGCCACGGCAGGTTTGCAGGCGGATGACGGAATTGAATCAGACGCCATTTATTAGGCAATAAAGGGTCAGACTAAGCGGAAAATGAGTGAGGTGGGAGAGGATGGGTTCTAGTCTGTGTCTGCAGGAAGCATTAGCAGGACATGGTTTACGGGGATGAAAAGCCATTTGATTATTAGTGCCTGTGGCTGCAGGAGGGGAAATGCTGCTTTTTTTCCCCCTGCTCAGCGCAGTGCAGAGCCAGAATATGTCCGGCCATGCCCAAGGGCTGCAGCAAGGTGGAGAAGCACAGCCACTGTGGCCGAGGCTGTGCCATGATCCAGGGAAAGGTCAGGAAAGGTCCTGCTGCCAGAGCAAAGCTGCTCAGCCCACGCTGGGCTGCAGCCAGTTGCTCCTATAAAAGCACCACAAGAGGCTGAATTTTATCTCCAATCCATAAGGAGCTTCGCTTTTCTGCCTGGGAGCTTGGTGCGAGGCGCCTCGAGGCAGGGATTCGTTTCATCTTTATCAACCTGGGCAGATGCCCCCAGAGACCTGGGAAGGCTCAGCCAAGATGATGTGCACATCTCAGAACACAGGGAGATGCAGGGAAATGCTCTGGGAGCCACCAGTGACCCATGACCTGCCCTGCTGTCCCCACGCAGCCAAGTGAAGCTGACAGCCCGCAGCAGTGCTCTGAACTGACTCTGAATCCATCCTTTCCACTGCATTAATTTCTACTTATTATTGATCAGCTTGTAGCACACTAGGACTGCACTGTGCTCCACAAGCCATGAATTATGAGCCCATCAATATTTGGCTGTGGTAAATGGTGTGCCCTTAGGAGCCACCCTCCCCTGGAGAGGAGAGGAGAGGAGAGGAGAAGGAGCTCCCTCCCACTCTGCATGCTGCTGCCCTGGGCATCAGCCATCAGGTTGCAAATCCTAATGTGGCCATTGAAAGTACTTACCTGCTCCTGACGGAGTGTAATGCACTAGTCAGAGCTGATCACTGTAGCAGATTTTGCTATAGGTACAGCAGAGCCTTTTGCTCAGGTGCTCTCGAGGTGTTTGGGAGCCAGAGAAGAGAGAAACACCAGGGGATATCAGCTGTTTGCGTTTTTAAAGACTTTAGGGTCGGTAGCCAGGATTTATCCCGAGTGAGCACCAGTGCAATGTGCTTGGTTTGCTTGGGGCTGATTTCCCACCAGTGGGCTCCAGACCCACATGCCAGAGCCACTACTCAGCCCACGTTAGTGTCCTAGCACCCATCACACACTGGCATCGCCCCGGCCACGCGAGTGCCGGCCGGGAGACCCTGAGCTCTATCTAGAAGAGGAATAAAAAACACACAAAACCCTCCGGAGTTCCTTTTGTAGGTTAGTGCCGTGGCCTCCTCCTGAGGATATATTTGAGTTATTTAATCTGCAAATTGTCCTGAAGTCCCCAAGGCAGGAGAAGGCTCCAGCCAGGCAGAGGCAGGAGCAGGAGTTTTGCTGGGAGCAGCGACTGCAAGGCAGGGGTGTAACGAGCTATGACCAAGTACCAGGCTGGTCACGATGCGCACCTGGATAAAACCCACTGCTCAATTATCCCATGGGTGAAGCAGGGGCTTATGGCACGTGGAAGCATCCCCCAAGTCCCTCTTGGCACCAGGCAGCTGCCTTCAGCTCTGGTCCCCCACCTCAACACCCTGCAGGGTCTCCCCAGTAGTGTCAGCAGCCTTCGGACCCGCTGCTCAATGAAACGCGCAGGCAGCAAAGGGAGAGGAGGGGGCTTGCTGCCGGAGGGTCTCCCAAAAAACCACAGTACTTTGATTTATTAAAAACTAGATGCTCAAGGACTGAGCTCACACCTGGGACTCAGGTACAAGAGCCACGTGTGTGCTGGAAGTGAGTGGGTGCCCACAGCCAAGGAACACACCATCAGGGCAGCCGCTGAGGATGCTGGAGGTAGGAGAACTATCAGAGGGGGGTTTGCTCCTCACATTGCAGGGTGAGAGGTGAGTGGCAGGAGGAACCATGCCCCTTGGCAGCACTTCATGCGATTAGGTGCATTAAAGGAAAGAGCGGCTGCAGCATCAGACGCTTTGGAGGCGCTGGGAGGGAGGGAGCATTGATCTCTTCCCTGCTGACAGCTTCTGTGACCGGCGGCAGCAATTACAGAATCCCCAAGGAGGATGTGGAGCAGCCACAGCTGCAGAGCACTAACGACAGAGGGAGAGGAGAGACAGGAGAACTCAGTCCAGGTCATGCCAGTGATGCTGCACACTTGCAGCTTCACATCCAGGGGAACTAAAGCATGCACCAAGAGCTGCAAGGGCTGTTACTTGTGTCCCATGGCACCACAACAGCTTCTCACTCAGAGGAGAGCACACCAGGATGCCCCCGGCTCTATAACAGGGTCCCCGTGCCAGGGGGAGGGATGGAGTGCTGGTGGCTTCCCCCAGGACAGGCAGGAGAGGAGTCAAGTTTGGGCTCAGGACAAGGGCAAGATCAAATGGCAGGCAGTGAGCAGCAGCATTTCCCCTCATTGAATTCGCTCTCATTTGGCTTTGGGTTTCCCTCTTACCTCTTCTCCTACCCTGAAGGGCTTTCAGCACACAGGAGGGAGCTCTTCCCAAAGCCCTTGCCTTGACATATTGTGTTATTGATCCTTCCGGCATGTCAAGACACCACCTCCCTGCACTCGCCCGCNGAGAAGGTATGGCGCACAATTTTGGGTGCATGAAGGAGCAGAGGGACACCAAACATGGAGAACCAGAACAGGGACACCCAGTGAGACAAGGGGCTTGCAATGGAGAGTACTGGGAATTGCTATGTTCACTGCAAGGACCCATTGGCTTGAGAGCAGTGATGAGTTTCTTTACATTACAAGAGCTGAAATGCCTCCAGATGACCTCCCAAAAGCTGAGACAGGAGGGAGAGGACAAGGAGGGCTGGCTCTCCCCGCCCTGGGACAAGGACACCCCTGTAATGCTGCTCTTCCTGGCAGAGCTCACACCCAGCTCAGTGGCTGGTCCATCGCCAGGCAAAACTGCTCTTGCCTCGAGCAGCTCCTCAGCACTGGACACATGAGCTTATCCTCCAAGAAAGCAGAAATTCCCCTGCATGGGATGCCGTGCTGATGGCACAGCCACACACACCAGTTTCCTGTAAGTTATATTAATATTTTTTGTTGTAGGTCATTTATGAGCTGCGGACTCAGAGATGCTCGTTTCTTGCCTTCATCAAAAACCAGAGCTGCTCTACAAATGCATTAAAACCCAGCACACGTGATTTATCTGAAGCCACCTGAACTTCTTTTTCTGGTGTCTTATCTGCCAGCACCCACCCTGGGAGGCGTTACATGGCTTTCCTCCGAGCAGAGCCCCAGTCCATCAGAACCTCAGTGGTTTAGATCATATTTCCTCAATAAGACATAAGCTGCTGGAAAAAAAGAGCAAACGTGCTGCAAAAATGAGAGGGAGCCTGTGAGCACATATCGAGAAAAGGCAAAGCAAGTTTGGGGTTTCCCATCCATGCTCTTTTGAGTGTCCTATTAAATTTGCAAACCAACCAGAGGCAGAACGATCCAAAGTCCAGCTGTTTTGCAGCTGTGCAGCGGGAATTGCTCTCAGCCCCACGCTGCAGTTTGTCAAATCACATTTTCATCTTTAGAGGCTCTTAATTAGCCCCTTCGTTGTTTGCCAAAAAAGTCTTTGGTTTTGCAGCCTGCGTGTTGGGATGGGGTGACGCTGGGTGCAGGATCCCAGCATCCCAGATGATGCTGCCCTATTCCCAGAGGACTGTTCCTGTTCCCTGTTTAACTTCTATGGAAATACACAGCAGCACTTCCCTCTGCCCGATATTTTTTCCAAACTGCTTATTTCTAAGAAACTTAGAAACACGCTTAAACCCCTCCTTTTTGGTTCCATGACTGCAAAGCACCAATGCTGTAAACAAATGGCAACAGCCTCAATGCTCTGGGCAGAGGCTGCTCCTTTGGGGGTGCCCCCTCCCAAGCCAGGCTGCTCCTTGGGGTCCAGATGTTGCTCCTCTGAGAGAGTGTGGGGCACACGCGGAGCTCCATGGGGGCTCAGAGGGGGCTGTGTTGTGCCTGCATCCCCCCCCAGCCTGTGCAAGAGTGGGGACTGTGACATCCCCTTCCCGTTATCCTGCAATCAGGTAGGGAACACACAGGGATGAAGCAGAACCTAAAGCATCACAGGGCTCCTAAGTGACTCAGAGGAGAAGCAGCCAAACGGCGCTCCCTTTATTGATTTATTTATAGAGAATGAGATATTAATGCAAGACCTGTTGTTTGAACTGGTTTCTTCTCCCCGTGCCGAGAGAGAAGCCCTGCTGCGCCCGGGTGTGTGTGCGTGCGTGCGTGCAGCCGTGCGCGGAGTGCTAATCCCTGCCCGGTCCCCTCCTCGCTCCATCTGTTCCTTCGGATGATTCGCTTCGACTTCTCAACTTCCTATTCCCTTTCCCCGCTCTGAGCAGGGAGCGGCTAGCAATTAAAATATTAGCAGGGGGGAAACGTTTCATAATGCACATGATTATTCCTTTAGCCCAAGGAATTTTAATTAGCTGAAAGTACAGAACAAGTTTTGCAGGTCAGACCCTGCAGCCTGGCGATGAGACCCCTCTGACTGCAACGCGCCTCGGATGGTCCGCTATTTTGTGGCCAGGGCTTGTGCCTCCAGAATTCCCTGCAGCTTTATTGTTATTTTTATGTCTTAAGTTTTATAATATACAGGCTTTACAGCAGGGTATTTTTTGTGATGCGTTTTTATCTTGGTTTTGGTTTTTGTTCAGTACCATAACAAGATGATGGGATTTATGGGCAGCTCTGGGCTTTCTGTTACAGCTTTTCTTAGCAAGATCATCACTTTTGTCACTACCCTTGCTGGCCTTTCTCTCTGACTTTGGTGGTCCCCAAGAGACACAGCCCACATTAGTCTCCAGCTGTTGTTGGAGCAACCCAAGCAGTGATCACACAGGAGCTGTTGTAGCTAAATAAAAGTTTCAAGAACAGCAGGGTTTTAAAAGTCTCCTGAGGTATTTCTGCTGTCATCTGTTAACACTGGCTTGGGCAAAGCCCTGCTTACGGGGTATGATGGCAAAAAGCATCCTTGGTTGGAAGGCTAAGAACTAACACAGCAGTTTGGAACAACCAGCCGGGGACTGAGAAAACAGCTGAGAGCCACGGCAAAGCCAGGAGCTATAAAGTGGCAAAAGCATAAAAAGAAGCGGGGTGTTATTCCCTAATGATGCCAAATTCAGGACCCAAGTGGGGAAGGTGTGAGCCAGCTCCAGCATGTGCCTGAGCTGCTCCAGGAGGAGCTGCCCCACAGCTGAGGAAGCAAAGGCTCTGCCCAGCTGTGGATTTGGGGCTGTGATTTTGGGGGCAGCAGCCGGGAAGGCTGAGGGATCCCCAGAGGCCAGAGGGGAGAAAGCTTCCTGCAGTTTTGGGATGAAGGGAGAGCAAAGAGCATCCTTCAGCGGAGATTGTGGTGAGAATTTGGGAAAGCCCTCCCTGGGCAGCCAGCAGCCTTTGCAGGCTGATTCTCAATCCAGCCTCATCTCAAAAGCAGGGCCCTCAAAAATGTGGCATTGGCCATGTTTTATCTTAAGTGGGCTAATGAGATTCACTCGTTAAAAATCGCGCCAGCCTGCCCGCCCACCCACCCAGCAAGAGCGTGAGGATAAAGATCCAGCAAAAATCTTCTTCCTTTTGATTTTGGAGAGGGTTAATGCTTGAGTCTTGTGATTTCCTTTAGCCGGAGCCCCAAAGTGGGCACTGAAAGGCGAAGGGAAGCCGGTACCACAGACTTGCTCCTTCAGCATCTTTCAAGGAAGGAGAAGGGCCAACAAACTTTCTTTTCTCACTCTTGTCTCTAACAATTTGTGGAGATGAGGACATTTCAATGCTTTTGCATACACTTTTCAAATATTGCCCCACACATTTGGCCAAATACCAGATTCTTTCCCCTCAAGAGAAAAATCACAGTTCTGTGTCAGTGCGAAGAAAAGTGCAGGGACTGCAGGTGTCCCTTGCAAGGGTACATTGCCTAGAGCTGTGTTTTAGCTTAGCAATTACAAGGTGATTAGCTTGCAAGTCATTCCCTGGAAGAGACCAGGGAGGAATCCCTGGGGGTTTTACAGGAGGGGCACAGCCACCGAGCAGGCAGCGTGCAGATGGGACCAACTCCGTATAGCATGAGGCAGCTTTGCCCAACCTCCTCATGGGCTTCCCCAAGCGCTGCTCTCTCTAGTGCCACTTCTCTCACCAACAACCCCCCCCCTTATCACTCAAAAAAAAAGAAAAAAAAAGAAAGGAGGAATTTCTAGAGGATCCAACTGCCTCAGCATTGAAAGCCTTTCCCATAGCAGGAGCTCTCTTCTCCTCCTCCTCCTCCTCGCAGTAGCCAGGGCATGGCAGGACTGAATCTGCCCTTCGGCAAGAAGCGAAATTGCTCATTGGGCACTGTAAATATTTCAGCCATGTCTCTCCCATGTTTAAGTGCCCTGTTCACTCCTGCAGACTTGCCGCTAACTCCCCAGGGCAGAAGCAAAAGCGAGCCCCCAGCCCTGAAGGGAACGCAGCCAGATTGTCATCAGTTTTCAAGGAGAAGTAAAAAAATAGGTGAGTTCCTTCATATTTTACATGCTCTTAAAGCCCAGCTGGGCTGGCTGTGAGTCACTTGCCTCTGGACAGGGTTGGGGCCAAGTTGGGACAAACTGAAGCGAACACAAGCCAGGATGAAGTGACTGGCTGAGCAGTACTTTGCTCCGAAGCCAGCCCCGGAGGCACGGCCAAGGTGGTGTGTTCAGACCCTTGATCTGTGCATCACCAGAAAGCTGCACCTTTGGGGAGATTGTACACCCAGGTCCCTGAGGATGGTCACCACGGACTCTTGTGGCCATCTGTCATTAGAAGCTGTTCAGGCTGGCGGCAGGGCAAAGCATCACCCGTGCATTGAACTCCAGGGCTTCCCTGTGGCCGAGGGTTGCAGGGACACACAAGTGGCCTTAGTGGGCTAGAGACACTTCTCCATAGCCCCTGGGCCAGGATAAAAATAAAAGGGCTCAGTGTGGAGCAGAGGAGGTTGAGGGAAGATGCTGGGATGTGTATCCCGGGTCCAAGGGCAGAGTAGACAGAGCAGGATTAAGAGCAGGGGAGACAAATATGGATCAGAAATGGCACCGGTAGAGCTGGTCCTGCCCCAGAGCTGAGAGGGGTGATATCTAGTGACCCCTTCCTGTGAAATCTGCCTGTGGAAAATAAAAATAACAATACTCATCCCAGATTCACTGGTGACACATAACCTACATCAACAAGGCATTATCACTGCATTAGCAAAGCTTCCCTCCCCAGAATTGCGACCAGCCAGGGCAGCAAGATATTATCCCATTATATTTGGGAACGAGATCAGAAATCTTGTATGGTTTCCCTGCAAGGGACAAAGCAAATAGGGCTGGTTTCTTTGGCAGAGCCAGAGAAAAAGTCAAAGAAGGAGGGGGCTGGGCTTTGCCAGCCCTGGGCGATGCGGGGCAGCAGTGAGGGATGCTGATGGAGCGCAGCCGAGGCCATCTCCTCCCTGTGCCAGGCATCTGCAGGACACAGCTGCCACAGGACCAAAGCCAGGCTGGGCTGGTGCAATGCAACCCAAACCCAATCTGTTAAGCAGGGAGAAATTACAGGAAAATGACATTTCCAGCTTTAGAAGAAAGACTGCGCTCGGCGGGAGGAGTTAGCAGAGAGATGAGATGCTCAAAGGGGTGCTTGCTATCAGCAATCAAAAAGAAAAGGGGCAATCAAAAATAAAAAGGGGGCAAGGCTGTGGGATAGAAGCAGAGCTGCAGACACTGGTAAAAGAAACCTTTGGCAGAGACACAGCTCAGCAGTCGTCTTTCCCAAACTGGTAGAGGACTCAGGCTGACCTGGGCATCTCTGTCCTTCATCCCACAGGAGACTGATAGCAGCTCCAGGAGGAACAACGCCTGTCCTCAGCAGCCTGTGGTCAAAATAATAGTAAAAAAAAAGGAGGCAGAAAACAATCAAAGCCCAGGAGAGTGAGGTGAATTTAAAACCAGGTAGGAGTTTCCTGGGAGACCAGTTTGCTGGCTGAAAATGCCACTCTCATAAAAATGAAAATTTTTCCCTTGGGAATATTTCAAGATTGATGAAAAATTATGAATTGCCTCTGGGAGAAGGGGTGGGAGAAATGAAGACATTCACCTAATCCCATTTCTGCCTTCAGGGAGAAAACAAAATTAATGGGCATTGGTTGAGCAGTCACGCGTCAAGCCGAGAAACCCCACTGAGCTCTCCTAAAGCTTTTTCCACCCGGTCTGAATATCTTCTTCTGTGGAAAAAAAAAAAATAAAAAAAATCTGATATTACATTTTGCCCCAATTCAGGTCAAAAATTGGCTTCAAAATCACATTCGTGAGCATGGAATGGGGTTTCATTTTCCAGCTGGCAGCAGCAACTTTGCATCAGCAAAACCTGTGCTCTCAGCAGCACACTATGCCCCGCCTGCCCCAGTGTCACCAGTTTAATTAGCTGCCATCCCCAGTGCCTGTGGCTTAGCTTAACCTCATGCGAATAAACCCCGCTATGCCAGCCAAGCTGAACTCCTGCTTTCACCAGGGAGAGATTAATGCCTTTCTCCCCATTTGTTTCCCCAAGTCTTCATGCCTGGAAGAAATTAAAACTTGGAAGACGGCCCCAGGTGGATTCATACCTGCCTCGGTCACTCCACCTTGCCTTTTATCTTAGGAGGAAAATAGGAAAGAAGGGACCTAAGGGAAACAAGTCCTCCTGTGAGCCTTGATGCATGGCTTTCCAGGCTGTCAGTGTCTGCCTGGGAGTGGGATTAATACCCATCACGGGCACTCATGGAGGTGAAGAGCACCCTCACCAGATGCAGGGGGTTGTGGAGAGGGGCCAGGAGGGCCACATAGGGATAAAAAAAACACAAAGATGGGCTGGCAAAACTGGGCTTTAGGCTCAAACAGAACAAGTTTTTATAACAAAGCGACAATGGCAAAAGTGTTGGCAAGGAAGGGAGGTGTCGGTTCTTCATCCTCTGCTGGGTGGTACAAGGTCAGATGGACTGAAACAGCAGCAAGAACATTTGAGATTAGACACTAGGGAAACCCTTTAAAGGCAGCAATGAGTCATGAGATGGATTGGTCAGGGAGAAGACAGACATGTTGTCATGATGAAGAACAGGCCAGATGCGCATCTCACTGGAAAGATGAAGGTGGAGCTGGTCCTGCGCGGATGCAGGGCCCTGGGCTAGACAAATTGCTTAGGTTTCTGCTGCTCCATTTTCCACTGATCCAGGCCAGGGTCTGACCCTGCCTGACTCCCTGGGGGGATCAGTTTACAGCCACTTTTTGTCACTTGTCCCCTTGTTTTCCCAAATGACAGCAGCACCCACCAAAGGCTCAGGCATCCAGGTGGGACCCCATGGAGGGAATTGGATTTACTAATCCACAGGCAAACCTGCACATCCCTGTGTGATCCAAAGGGGCTGGCAGCATGCATGGCTGGAGGCAGCGAGTGGGGACAAGGACACCCACTTACAAATTTTGCATGGGCTCAGGCAGCAGAGTGGATTTGGAAAATACATCAGAGAGCTTTGCTGAAGTGAAGTTTTTCTTGGTTTGCTCCATCAACTGGATCAGTAATCTGCAACTGGTATCTCAAAGCACTGAAGTGTTCACTTTCCCTTTGGATATATGATCAGGACTTCCCCAAAAAGACAGTAGGAGACGGCCAGGATATTTTCTCCCAAGAAGAGAAGCAGTGCCGATGGGAAGGACTGCATCTATCAGGCTGACCTGCATTTCCTCCCATCTGGCAGCTGTGTCCTGCTCCTTCTCCCGTGGCTCAGCCACAAGCTAAACCTGCCCCATTGTCATGGTTTAGGCTGGACTGGCCACTAAACAAACAACAGATGCTCTCTTTTAACTTCTCTCCCTTCCCAGAGGAGAAGCAAGAGAGAATAACTGAGACATGTGGGTTGAAAAAACCCAAAACTAAAACAGCTTTAATGAAATATTAACAATAAAAATAAAAGCTAATAATATTAATAAGAAAATAATGAATATGAACATAAGTAAATGTATACAAAACCACTGTGGAGCTCCCAGGATGACAATCACATCACTGGCAGGCACTAGGGAAATCCCAGTCTGGACTCAGCAGCAGATGGGAGCTGGATTCAGGAACACTGGGGTTGCAGTCAAAGGCAGAAGAACAGATAGAATCCCCTCGGACGCCAGCCATTAAAGAAGAGATGGCTGACCCCTTTGATCCCTCAGCTTTATACTGAGTATGAGGCAGATGGGATGGAACACCCTGGTGGTCAGTTTTGGGTCACCTCTCCTGTTCGCTCCTCCCCGCAGGTGTCACCCCTCTACGCTCTTCTGCTTCCAGCCCTCCAAGTTGGTACATAACAAAGTTGGCTGCCCTTGGTTGTTATAGCAGTAAGTATAAGCAAGAGCCTCTCTGCATCCCATTCCTTAGTATTAACCATAAACATCAGGCGTTATCACTGCTAGAAGCAGGCACTGTCTGACAAACAAATTTCAGAGGGTCCAGTCAGTTAGAAGAGACTTAACTGAGAAGTAAAATTACTGAAAAGAAAATTGGTTCCGTTCTACCTCAAACCAGGACCCTCATCCACACCTAAACCAGTTCCCCATAGCAATGAGCAGTGGTGCACTTGGGGACAGGGTTTCATCTTGCTCCTGGGGTAGAGGAGGGGAGCGGGAGGGATGCACAGGAGGGGGTAACCCTGCTGCTACGGAGTTTACCAGCCTTTTATGCTGCCTGATTTTTGTCATCTGCAAAGCTATCAGCTGAAAACGTCAAATTAGTGCTGTTAGTCCACTGCACGGCTCTTATCTGCGTCTCTCAGGATGGAAGACACTTCAAGATGATTATTGTTCCCCACTGCTCCTGAAATGAAATCGGCCCTCCTGGAGCGCTAAAAGAGAACGGAGAAATTGTTTGCCTGAATTTGCATGAAAAGCCTTGGAGACGTAATGAAAGGGGGTGACAGGCCCAGTGTCACCTTCTGCCAGCTAAATGATGGAAGAAAAATTTTTCTTTGCATTTCTGCTTCATTTTAGGACCTCGATTCCCTCTTCTGCCCCTTTTCCCCCACCTGCCCCTGAGCTCCTGAGCCCCACGCATTTGCCTGCCCCCTGACTGCCATGAGGGCTGCCTGCTTGGGAGTCTGGATGATACTTTGCCACCCAAGGAAAGGTGGTGTGTGGGACCAGCTATCCCACCTTCACCCTGGGGGCAAAGTGGGGTTGCCCCTGCTCTGAGACACCCCATCCTGCTGTAGCTTTCCCCTAATTTAGGAAGTCCTGTACACTAGAAAGGGGTGCAGTGAAATTAAAGCCCCGGCCACTCCATTGTTGCCGCTTGATATATTCCTTTTGATCCACTCACTCGGCAGCGAGTAAGCAAGGCTAACGTGGTCTCACGGGACAGACGGATGGTTGTCTGCTTCCAGGGATCCTCCTCATTGCCGTGGGATTGTCAGCCCAAACCTGCAACACCCTGTGTAGGGCAGGAGCTTAATGATGGGGTTTTGCTGGCGGAACACCTGCAGCAGGCACTGCTGAGTTTTGCCTGGGGAGAAGTGTCTCACTGGGCTGACTTTTCAACATTTCAGCAGCCACAGCTCCTGCCGTGCCCAAACGGGACTCCAAATCCAAGTCCTGCTTCATCCAAGCGTGCCTCTACGTGTGTGTGTGTGCTTGCCCGTGCTGGGCAGCAGGTGGGACGCGCAGGCAGCTGGCTCGGGGCGAGCGGCAGCCGACTTCCAGCAGTGACTTTGCTCACAAGTCGTATTTTGTGAAATCGCTAACTCCCACCAGCCTTGTGGTGTTTGCTGCCTTGCTCCAGCAGTGGTTATCCCCAGCTCGCGGCTTCCCTTCAGAAAGGGAGCACCTTCCTAGATTTCACACTTGCAGAGAAGGCCTGGAAATCGTGATGTAAAAAAGCCTGAAAGCTCAGAAACCTGAAAGCAAATACTGAGATCACAGAAAATGTGATTAAAACATAGAAACTCATGATCAGTTTGGTTTGGATCCGAGACAGAAGACGAGATGCTTTGCCTTGCTTCATCAGGGCAGTACTGGGCCACCTCCTCCCTGGCAATTGTGGGTGCTGCTTTTGGACTGTCCAGCCCCATCAGCTCCTCTGTTCCCAGAAAACTTCATCCCACATGGGTCTTCCCTCTCCTGCCTCGAGCACCAGCACAAGGTCTCTGCATGGGCGCAAATGCCTCCAGCTGGAGGTGCAGGGACATTTGTTCATTTTGTTTCTCTCTTAATCCATACACAAGGGAACTTCCCAGAGGCAGAACCTGCTTCTGCTGGGATCACTTCCTCAGTCTCAACTTTTATTCCTAAACTGATTCCTGCAATCCTCCTGCTGCCAATTACCTGGCGCAGGGCTCTCAGAGCACAGCCCATCTAATGAGAAAAGGCTGCTCCCCCACGCCGGTGAGGGAGGGCAAGGGGAGGGAGACGGAAAGGACTGGCGAGCTGTACAAACACTCACTGTGTCACAGAGGGAGGTTCAAAGCAGGAATAACTCATTGCCTGGAGATTTCTTCCCCTCTCATCAGTGGGGGGAGGTGGACGTAAGCCCCTGCTCAGCAGATGGGTGGAAACAGCTTTTTCAAAGATGGGGACTTTGGCGGTGAGCCCTGAAACCAGCCCCGGGGCAACGGCAAAGGGGGTGCAAGTGCCTCATGAGCAATTAGCTCTGGCTCACGGGGTCAGTCTCGTGGGACCCGCTCCCTCGCCGTACTGCCATGGCCTCAAAACTCACTTTCTTCTTCAAGAAGAAAGTAAATTGATCCCCGCTGTGCCCACCCCCAGGGCTACCAGAGCTGCTGTCACCTGCCTGAACTGCGCAGACGTCCCCAGGTTCACACGGCAGTGCCTCCGAGCCCTAGAAACCCAAGATTTGGGGCACAGTGTTTTTATCAGCGTGGCAGGAGGTGGGGTTGGGAGATCAGCCCAGGTAAGGGGCACAGGTAGGGAGGGGTGGGTGTGTGATGCTCTACCTCTTGTGATTAATTTTCTCTGCTTTACTAGCAGGCTCGGGAGATAGCAGGAGCACCAGCCACTGCTGCCAGCTGCAGCAGGGCTTTTGGGGGCGATACAATGGTATGGCACACAGAGGTTGCAAAACTGGCCTGGCATGGGGCTGCGTTTAGAGTCTTTAATCCTGACATCTCCCCGACTGTGGCTCTGTGAGGGACCCAGCCAGGTCTGCCAGCTTGCATATGTTCCCATTTCCCCATCACCCTGCCCAGCTGGCATTTTTTTCTCAGCCTCCACATTGGTTTGGGGAGTTCTGGAAGGGCTTTAAAGTACAGTGGCAGCCCCCTGGTCATGGGTGGAATTTTGCAGGACTGGCCTGTGGATGCATTGTGGCAGCGAGTGGGATGGGTGAGCACTTGTGTTGCATCCTGCCATCTCTGGGGAAGGAATTCCCATCCACAGCAGGGCTCTGAGTGAGGAAACACAACAGAGCGGCCAGCATCTGCTGGGTCATCCCTGTGGGAGGAGAGCCGATATGGGGCTCCTACCATGGGGACCCTGTGGGACATCACCGTGTCCATCACTCTCCCACACCCTGACACATCAGCCCAAGCAGAGCAGCACCATCCCCTTTCCCAGCCAAGCATCTCCTGGGTGCAAGATGGGCAGCATCCGCAGCAGACGTGAGATCCCTCATTGTGTTTCCTCCAGGTCTCTGCCTGCTTTTGACTCCCTGCAACAGCTTCTGCCTCCCCTTGCAGGGACCGGTAGCCCACAGCCCATCTGTGCCAGCAGCATCCTGCCCCGCGCAGGGTCACAGGCAGGCTGCGGAGCATCTGCACCCGGGAGAAAATACAACCGGAGTCACACAAGTGTCTTCATGCCACCGCTTGGAGAAACCGTGCTGACACATTCTCCCTCTTCACTATTTTTTCCCACCTCCAGCAACACAGTGGGAGTTTTCTTGCTGCTTCACCTCCCACAGCCAAACGAAGGTGGGATGTTGTGTAACAGGCATCCTCGGGAAGGGAAACTGAGTCATGGTGGCACAGGTCGGAGTCCCTGCCCCCTGTTTGCTGGAGGGGGGCAAGAGAGGGCAGCGAGCAAGCCCAGCTTGACCATCACTGCGTGGCCAGAGGAGCCCCCTCTGAACTGGAGCTCGGGTGCAGCGGGGTGTACCCCTGCAGCAGACCTTGTTGCCATGGCGGGGAATAAACCTGCCTGGAGCAAGAGAGAGGAGAATGTGTAAACAGCCATCGCATCCCTGGGAAGGCTCTTACGCTGTGGCTGGCTGCAAGGGGAGAAAATCAGATGGAAAAATATATGGCTGGGAATTAGGAGGGAGCTTTTGGAGTCAAACAGAGGGACCAAAAATCCTGGCTGTAGAGTCAGAGAAGGAAACAATTAAAGCTCTTGTGGTCTGGTGGTGAAATGAAAGCAGCAATTACAGTGGGAAAAGGTATATATAGCCAAGAAAAACTAGACAGCGGTCGTTATGTTATGGAAGATGCAAAATGTTAAGAGTACAAAAAGCAGGATGAAAATGCCAGGGAAGAACCATACCTGGAAGGGCTAAGGGCAGTAAGAAAGGAGTTTTTAAAATCACATTTATATTATTACAGACAAATGCTTAATAGAGATGGCAAAATTGCTAATAATGATACATAACAGGCAGAAACAGGCAGCAAATATTTCTGTTTGGTATTTGGAAATGAGCAGGCAGCTATATTTGTCTCTGGTTGGGCTGCTGAAGTGTTTTCTAGTTCATTAATGATGTGGCCTTATTAAATATCATCTGCCAGGAATAAACACTGGAGAAGTGGTAGGCCAGGGTGCCTTGGCTCCGTGCCCTGCCCAAGCTGTGATCACGGGTGCTGGAGCAAAGCCCGGAGCTGGGGATTCTGCAGGAGGTAAAGGGGTGGGGACAGTAAAGGTGAGCTGGCTCCTGGAGAGGGGACGTGGGGTGACCCAGATCAGTGCTGCCTGCTCAGCCTGGCTTTAATCCTAGGCAAAATAAAAGGGAAGCTGATGTAAGATTTAATTAATAAAGAATTAAAGGATAGGAATCTAATTAATGCCAATCCACGTGGTATATAGAAAACAACGTCTTGTCAAACAAAGCCGGTTCGCCGTGTGGTGGGATGACGAGTGGGGTTCACGGAGGTGACCACGTGCTGTGCCAGCACACACTTTGTTGGGTTCAGACTCCGAACCGGCGGGTGTCCTGGTCCCCCAAAACCGATGCAATGCCTGTTAGCAAAGGGCATGCAGCTGAGATGAAATCTGGGCTACAAGCAGCTCACAGGACCACAGGGACCCTCGCCCCGCACAGCACCAGCTCCCCCAGGCTCCGGGCCCCGCTGCCAACCTGCGGCTGTGGCACGCACATGGTGACACGCAGAGGGACTGCTGCTCTGCCAGCCCATGAGCTCTTAAGGGTTGGAGCTACCCATGTTAACGGAGGCATAAGAAGACCCTTGGTGGCTGCCTTTCCCAGCAGGATGTACGCTTGCTGTCCCCCTTGATGATGTGTGAGCCAAAGTGGCCTCCACTCAGCTCCTGCACTTTGCCCATCAGCTCATTTCCCCCTTTCTCTTTTTTTCATGATTCTCTTATTGCTTTCACCTAGATTTCTTTTTTTCCCCTTTGGTTCAATCAGTAGCTTCTTGGGGTCAGATTTCGGAGGCACACTAAATGCTGCGGACGCCTGTTCCAGGGAAAGGAGCTGCATGTTTACGGAGGCCAGAAGGATGCTTCCCCACACTCACTGGGGTGCTCCGCTTTTGCTCCAGAGGAGGAATTATCCTTACAGGAAAATACAAAGACGTGCCACACCAGCTGGTCCTGATGTAGCTGGCACATCACCTAGAGGTGCAGCACCAGAGGGGGACTGCGAGAGCCGCTTGCAGGGCAGGGCAAGCTGGGAAAGACCCTTTGCCAATGGGAAGGGAGTGGAGAGAAGAGCTTCTCTTCAAGACACGCGAGCAGAGGAGAAGAGGGAAACATCACGGAGGTCCCAGCACATGTGGGAGCACCCTGGTGACACAAGCCCAACAGCAGCGAGCCCCTGTGAGGCCCCATCCCCTCCCAGCTGTCCCCTCCCCAGGGACCGCGGCCCCAGGTGGGGAGCACAGAGGGACACCTACTTTGGTTTTATCTGTGCTCTGAGGCTCAGCCTGTTTCAGCCTCATTGCGATTCCACGTCCTCCTGGCGTCTCCTGACACTGGATCATTTACAATGCCCAGGAGGCAAATACAATGACTCATTATTATTAGTTAATGAAGCATCCAAGCACTAAACCCACAGTCCGCCGAATGGATAAAGAGCTCAGGCTGAATCCGATTTACCACGTATCTCGCTGGCTCCTCTGGCAGCGATGGAGCTGCCGCCTACCACAGCCCCCCGGCCCCTCCCCCGCCGCTATGGATGCAGGCAGCAGCCAGGCGCTGGCAGGGAGCGGGGCTGGGAGCATCCATCCCACTGCCGGGGCTGGCGAGCGATGCTGGCTGTCCCCGCTGTGTCACCTCGCAGACCAGAGACCACCAGTAAGGCACCAGTATCTCCCCTCCTGCAGTGCCATGGGCTTGCAGGGGCAAAGTCCTGACACAGCACTGGCTTGGAAGCCACCAGCTTAAAGCCAATGGCCCCAGGGGACGAAGGACCCTGCTCTGCATTTTGAGCCTGCACCAAGGAAGCCGGGAGGATAGTGACAGTGGAGGCGTGAAGGACACGGCACGTCCTTGGCCGGCAGCACAGATAACACAGATTCTCTCAGGCTGCATCTCCCTTCCCAGAAGGATAAATATTTGATAACAAATTACTTTGAAGATAATCCACTTAATCCTTTGCCATGTCTCCAGGTTTCACTGTAATTAAAATGTGATTAATTTTCTAAAGAAAAGCTAAAACCCCATGCCTCTATTCGCCCTGTCTCCCCAGGGTGCAAGTGATGGCTCAGCCCCACGACAGGGATGATGGGGTCCTGCCGAGCCTGCTGCTGGTGGCTGAGCAAAGCCCAGAACTGGACCCACACACATCCTGCACGGCTCAAACCACCAAGCTTGGAGCAAGGACGTGGAAGCCAGGCGTACCTCGGGCACTGGGACGGGCTGGCACAGGCATGCAGCCCTCAGGAGCTGTGCACCCAAACGTGTCCCTGGCCTGGGAAGGGGCTTTTGACTCATGTCATCTCCCCCTGAAATCCCCACCCAGACCCTCACCTCCCTTAGCCCTCACTGCCCAGAGCAGCTGATGTCCCAGTAGTGTCCGAGTTTTAGGGCTGGGGTCTGCAGAGCTGGTAGGATGCCCACCCCCTGCTCTTCTGCATCTCCTGGGGGCTGGTGCAGCTCCACACTGGGGGTTTCAGATGCTCAGGACTTTAACCCCCACCTTCACAGAGGCAAAAGTGTATTATAGTGAGATTGCTCGTGGTGCGGAGCTGCCGGTGCAGAGCCAGCGTGGGCTGGGGAGCGGTGCAGAGGGGAGGCGTGCAGGCTGCGCCCCGCTGATGGAGCCGGATCACCTTTCCATTCCCTAAGCACCAAACCCAGGGTTGACTCAGCTGATCAAAAATAGAGAGTGAGGGGAGGTGTGAAATCCAGCCAAAAAAAAAAAAAAAAAAAAAGGAAAAAGGGAGAAAAAGAAAGAAAACCCAGCCAACCTGACTAAGGCAATCTGTATCCACCTCCGCCTCCTCCGAGGTCCCGGAGCCTGGGGAAGGGGGACTCAGCTCGTGTCAGGGTATTTCAGAGCTGAGCAACACCTCTGAGGAGCCATGCTGGCATCTCCCCGAAGGTCCCAGCCATGGCAGCACTGGTCCCCACAGGGCTGGTGGCAGCTCTGACACAGTGTCACACCCCACAGAGCACCAGGAGGGAAGCCAGGGGGTGGGGATGGGGATGCTGGCAGCGGGTGATGCTGTTGGAAGTGGAGGGCAGGACCCTCTCTCTGCTCCTCACTTCCCAGCACAGGGACTCAGGCACCCAAAGACACCACAAGGAGCATCCCTCATTGCCAGCTGTGTCTCTTGATCCATAGCTGTTTCCAGCAACACCAGGTTGGATTTTCTGGCTTTTTGCTGGTCAGTGTTGAGTGTAGTGACCCAGGAAGTTCCAGCTTCTCTACAGACCTTCACTGTCCCATGTTTGGGCAGTGTCCCTGAGGCAGTACAGGCTGAGCTCACCCCAGCCCCATGTGCGCCCCGTGGTCCCTTCCATTGGGGTGGAGTGGAGGAGAGAACAGAGACAGCCAGTACTTAAATATTCCCCTTCACTCGTGGCAGAGCAGCTTTCCTGACCAACACTGGGAGGATGGACCTTTCTGCATGCAACTCTGACTCTTGGTCCTGTGTGACTGGTATCACCACTTCACTGTCCCCAGGGAATTTCCCAGGACCGAAGCCAACTCCTTTCCATGTGGGTCTCAAGGCTGGATGCCCTGAAAAGTTCCCAGCCCCAGCACAGGCCAAGAGGAGACAGACAAGCAGTCAGGAGGGTAAAGCTGCAGGGGAATTTTGATGGGACCTGCCCCTGCTTGGGTCACAGCAGCACATCACAGGCATGAAGCCACCACCCCTGGTGCCAGGCAAGCCAAGCTGTCCACGCCAGCCAGGACTGGCTGTTAATGTGCTTTGCCCGCATCTAACAAGGCTCTAAATCCTGGCTAAAATTAACACTGTGCCTTCACTGCATGAGCCCTGGTGGGGCTTTCTTTGTTACCTGTTCCAGGATAGTTGTGTCTTCAGGTCAACTCTGTTAAGAGCAGCATTGGAGGTCAGGACCATTCAGCGTAGAGTAAACCCCCCCTGAGCGCAGGGAGCGTGGGAGAGTGGCCAAGAGCTGCACTTACCAGGTAGTTCAGCCTGGTTCCGGCTCCAAGGACGCAGATCAAGCTGCATTATTCAGAATATTGGGTTTTGCTATTGAATCCCAATAGCTGGCCAGCACTTTTGAAGCAGCAAACAGAGCGGGGACCTCACTGCAAGTCGGGATGCTGCCCTGGAGCCGCTTCTGCAGCAGGCACGTGTGCATGGATGTGAAAATTTGCTGAAGAGAAGGAGCCAGTTGGCAAAGGCTGCCAAATTGTCAATGGAAAAAGAGTTACGCTGCTGAAGGATCAGTTATTCAACAGAGATGGCAGCTTCATTGCTGGGATGAATCAAGAGCCATGTCAGCCCGTGGCGGGGGGACTCTCTGCCCGCACGGCCAGCAGAGGCGGTGCAGCCGTGGGGGTACGTGCTGCCGTGAGCTGTCGGCACCGTGTTGCACTCTAAGAACAGAACTTTTTCCAATGAAATATCACTAGCTTTTGCATCATGAGGTCCAGGTTTTTCATTAAATTATAATGTTAAGGAATAAAACTCAGCACATTCCTGGTTTTTCTCTTGCTGGTACTCAGCGCAGTGCAGTCTGCAAGGTAAGTGAGCTCTGCTCTGAACACTTCGCTTTTGCTGTACCCCAGGGTAGCCCTGAGGAAGGGAAGAAACAGTTGCTTTCATAAGCCTTCCTCTTTCCTCCTCCTCTTCCCCCACTGAATTCAGATTCCCAAACAAAATCTGGCAAAGAAACTCCCGTGATGGTCACCGACAGAGCCCACTCCCATCACCCAGCTGCAGCAAGGTATTTTAGGAGCACCCACCTGGGCTTTCTGCATTTCTTCCTCCCCTTACAGCACCTGGGTGAGCCATACTGCAAAAGACCAAAGATAGAGAGATTGAAATCACCATTTGCCTCCACCAGCACCTCTAAAAGCCACTTGGCAGCTCAGGAACCCCAAAGGCTCTTCCCTGGCTCCGTGTCCCGGCTGGCAGTGACATGCAGGGGACAGGCTGAGCATCCCTGCTGTCCTCTGAGCGCTGGGATGCCCCTGAGGGCTGCACCCACACGTGGAAGTCCACCCAGGGCAATACCAGCAGGCAAGTTTTGTATTTATTTCCCTTGAAAATATCTCCTTAACGGGCACTTAACATTATGCTTAAGTGACAACGAATTACACATTTTATTTAAGAGCAGGCACAAGGAACAGTGTAATTCCCTATAGACTAATGGTGCATTTCTCCTCACAGACAGCCAATTAAATATTTAATCAGCACAATAGCCGGTTAAGTATTGTATATGGGCATAAATACAACCCAATACATTTCCACGCCACATTAAGCTGAAGCGTGTAGACACTTGTCTCCCCAGCATCAGGCACGACAGCTAAGTCAATGCATCCTTCGGAAGCAGATTCTATTTATTTTCTGTCGTATTAAGTAGGCATCATTTCTACCCTGTCCCAGCCAAGTATATTAACTCTTCAGCAGCACCATATGAATAATCTGCATCAAATTGTGGATTAGGGGAAGGCTGCCTCCTTCCTCCTCAGCACCTATCTGTGAGCTGACTGCAAATTTCTACAAATAATTTCTCTTTGGGTCACACCCTGGAGCTGCAGCAGCGGCTGGAGGAGCATTGCTCTTCATGCTCCTCGGATGCTTTAGAAGAGATAGAAGATTCAGCAGTTAGAGACGCAAGCTAGAGAAAAAGGGGAAAGAAAAGAATTCTGTTTCTCCTCATTTAGTGGAGAGGACTGAGGTTAAAAAGACATTAAAAATTTAGTTTCCAGACAGGGCATCACCAAAGACAGGGAGGGACAGGGCTTACAGCACCCTCCAGGATGCACCGGAGCACTCAGTATGGGCTCTCGGTGAAGGTGCAGCACGGGCTGTGGCTGTGGGGACCAGTGGGGCTTCCCATGGGCAAGCAGAGCCGGCCCCGAAGGATGCCAATGCTGGATCCGTGCACGCAAGGCTGTGCCCAGTGTGGTGTACAGAGAGAGAAACATTCCTTCCATTTTCCCACCATCTAGGAGATGTATTCATTCCACAAGTGTCTTCTTTGGGGCTTGATTTCTCTTCAGCTTTCTTTCAGTCCCCACTTCCCAAGCTCTCATCGGCTCAACTATAACTTTAAGAATAAATCTATTTACCATGCATTGCTGCAAATGAAACAATAAACCCGAAGCAAACAGAAGGCCAAGTCCTCAACAACTCGAGCGGGTGGTTTTGTGTCGACCGCAGTGGGTGCTGCCTCCCACATCCACCCTGCGTTTCTCAGGTAAGTGCTGCTTGCAAATGCAAGGGTCATTCCTGGTACAGGACGTTAAGCACTATGGATTTTTGACAGCTGATTTTCTTTTCTGGCTTCTCAGCAGCTTCAGATACAAGTCAAAATCCTCTTCTCAGTTCTGCAAGCCATGGTGATCAGTGCTGGTAACGTGAGGAGTACGAGCCCCTGCTTGCAGAGATATGCTGCTTTTGGAAAAGGGGTCTTTGCTTGATTTCAAGACAAGCACATAACACAGGACGTGCCACGAGACAGCACCTAAACACGGCAGAGACTGAGCAAGAACAGGGTGTAGAGTCAAACAACACCTTCCCTGCTAAAGGCTTTTCTAGAGTTTGCACAGCACTGAGCTAGCAGAACACAGGCAGCGGGGAAGCATCCTACCCCGACACTAGGATGGAGCTCCCAAACATCAGGAACCATTTAACTGGAGGGGCACCAGGGTAAATCCTGCAAAATATCATTGTAAAAAGGCTTTTCAAGGTTTCTGAGCCACCCTTTAGGGAGCTAGAGGCTGTGAAAGGAAAGACGTGTGTAGGGAAAGATCAAACTATGGGAGGGACACCATCTTTTTGGTTAAATTTAGCTATCTTAGAATAGTTTCTATAGAGATCTTTTATGTTACATAAAGGTTTGGGGAAAGCAAAGGCTGCATGTCTTGCTGGAGACTGACAAACAGACTGGGCACCCCAGCACCATCCTGGTCCCATGACCAGTGCTGGTGGGCTTAGCTGGGCTGTGCGGGTTCATACCTTCCCAGTGAGCTGTGGTGGCCAGCTGGGGCCCTGATAACAGGCTTCATGACCTCCCAGTGCTTTAATTTCACATGTTATTCCATCCTCAACCAGGCCATGAGCACACTTGTGCCAATTACATGATCTCAGATGAAGTGCAGTGAGACTTTAAGCCCCGTGAATGCCACCGGTTATCTGCCTGTTGCCTTAATTACAACCTGAATTTCATCAAAGGTTAATTTGATCCTAGACACAGGGAGAGACAGAGCTGGGAATCTCCCTTCAATTACTGCCAGCCGCCCTCATTGGATTCCTACTAATAAATCTCCTTCCATCAGGAAACAACAGGCAAGTGCTAAGGGTGATTTCAACTTTTCTCTCTCTGTTGCTCTTAGTTCAACCTCTGCAACAGCTGCCAGGAGCCATAAATCATCAAGCACAATCCTGGAGCTGGAGATCACTGTCTTGTAAAACAAATATCTTCCAGATTTTGTAGCGCCTGATGCTGGTTACAAACTGTTGGTTGTTAGGTTCTTCCTCCTCTCTTCCATTTATTTCCCAGCCCTGCATCTCTGTTACTCCTTGTCTGCTATATATCTCCCTTTTATTGTTATTTCTTTCCCCCTTTTGTTTTAATAACTCTTTTACTGTGGATTCTTGTAAAAACAGCTGCTCTAACCAGTAAAAAAAATAAAAAAATAAAAAATCTGGAAACAGATGCCCTGGCATTACTTCAGCTGTAATCTGCTAGATTTATAATTCCTCTTCGGTTCAATATTGATTCAGAATAAAGCAACTCAAAACATACTAGCAGCTCACGGGCTTTTTTTAGTCTTTTTCTATCTTTCTTCTTCTCTACCATGACATTTCTTTTCTCTTCATCCAAGCAACTAAAAACTTACAGAGGAATAAACCAATGCAAGCTGATGAGAGACACCCAGGTGCCTGCAGATCAGAGGGTTTATGTCTGGGGAAGCTGAAAAGAATGTTGTCAGCTGATTTTTTATTGTTTTAATTTCTTTCCTGTTGTCCAGCATTATCTACCTCCTCTCAGCATCCCCCCTTTAGACACTTACAGATTCTCCGAGGCTCACAAGGAGGTGGTGGCAGCGCGGCAGCCCCGGGCTGGGGCACGGTACTTGCCGTAGGGTGCAGTTGTGGCCAGACCTCTCGGGTTTTGGGCGCAGGAGTTCAGGGGCCGGGCATGGTGGCTCCTCAGCCCATCTGCTGCTGAATGGCTGTACGGGAGTTAGCAAGTCCCTTGACATCACGTTGAAATGGAACAGATATCATTTCCCTTCAGTAAAGTGCCTTGAGGTCCCTCAAAGAAGGGCAGGAGGAAGCTATTAGCATGCTGCTTCCAGGTCTATAAAAAAAAGCCCATTTAGGATGAATGTATTAAATGTACAGCCTATATTCCCACCAGCAAGCACAGGCACCAGGAGACCTTGCAGCCTGTCTGTAAGCGGCTCAAGGGCCACACCATCCATCCACCAGCATGCAGATTTCTTCTGACTTACCCCACACCGAGGAGACTGTACCTAAGTGCAGAGCAGAGGGCTTGTGTGGAGTGTAAAAGAGGAATCTGCTCCTTTGAACGTTTTCCCACACATCAGGTGGTGCCATCTCGCTCTTACACCTCAGTTTCTCTCAGGGCTCTCTGGTTTGAATGGTTGGGACTATTTATGCCCAGCTCTTCCCTTCCAAGTCCAGTCCCCCCATGCTTTCTCCTGACAAAGCTCTGCCAGCCCTACAAGCTCTGTCTTCCCGGCAGAGCTCTCATTTGAGTACCGTAAATTAGCCTATTGATTTCTCCTTCAGCAGAGGAGGTAGCCCGGGCTCTCTATAGCTTGCAAAACCCCAGGTGGTCTCCAGTTATCATACCTCACCCAGAGGTACTACCCTCATTCTCCAAGCCCAGCATAGCCCTTTGGATTCCCCCACAGGTTCCCCCTGGGTCCTCCTGGCCCCTCCGGCTGCCTTCCCCTCCAAGGAGATGGGACCAGCTCAAGGGCAGCACACGAAGCCCCGCAACCACGCGTCTCCATGCTTACCTAAAGCCAGGCACCGAGGCACAAATTTAGGAAGTGGAAGTAAAGGATCAGTCCTATGACAAGGTGAGAAACATCACTCCCAGCAGAGCTACGCTGCTGCAGGGCATCTGATTTGGGAAAACAAGTTCCAGCTCTCCCAGCCAGACAGTCAGGTTGGCTGGGTCAGTCGGGCAAAAAGATTACCAATTCCTCAGGCTCTGCCGTGTTTCAGCCTGGGGCTGGGAAAGCCTCAAGTGGTCATTTACATCACTGTGCCCAGAATGGCAGAGATGCTCCCAAACATGCTCCCAGAGTCTCTACTTCAGCAGAAGAGCTGCTCTCCATGCTGTCTGCAGGTGGACTGGGGTGTCCTGTCCTCCTCCAGCATGGGACCATATGGTGGGGTGCACGATTACTCCAGCAGGCAGGAGGGATGGGAAGGCACATAGTTTTAGCAAGCTCAAAAGCCACCTTCAGCATGTTAGCCCAAGCTGGAATATGTGCTACCAGGGGAAAATGTCACAGGCAGGGGTGGCTTTCTGTGCTAAGGGTCCCTGTGGTCCCCAGTGGGGTGTTGAACTGAGCCTACTTTAACCAGACAGCTGATGTCTCCCACTCTCTGCCCTAATTGCAGCCCAGCAAAGCACATGGGCAGTCCTGGAAAGCCGTCAGAGAATAGCAACACTGAAATAACCAAGTGCTTCCCCCAGAGCACCTCCAGGGGCAGAGATGGTTGTGGGTCTGGGGGTGCCCCCATGCTTCAGCACATCTCGAACACGCCAGCCGTGTAGCACGTGGAATGCCTCCCTGGCTCTGTGCTCAGTTCTCAACAACAGCAGTGGGTTTTGCAGCTTCAGTGCACCACATTTTCTCTGCCGTCCCCTCCTTCCCACAGGAACAGCCCCAGGATTGAGCCCATACATGACGTCTGAAGTCTGCCAGCGTCAGAGCTGGGGGGAGAGCTGGGGCCCGTCACCTGCTTGGGGTTTGTCACAGTGTCCTTGAAATCTGCTTGTACAAAACAACTGGGATTTAACAAATTGGCAATCTCTGAGGGGAAAAAAAAAAAAGTAATGTTCTGTTGAAGCATTTCCAACCAGCTCTGTGGTCACCGTATTTTTCTTTCAAGAACTGGTGTGTTGGCAGAGACGCACACCCCATGCATGGTCCCTTGGGGTGGCCTCTCTCTCCCATGTCTCTCCTGCCTCCCCGACTAATTTCCAGCATTATTCCCTTCTGCGGTCCGTCACTGGCTGTTAGTTACTCCGACAGTTGCTATTTCTAGGAATGTGGAAGCCGGCGGCCTTTCTTATGCAGCCCCTGATGCCCGTGGCAGGGACAGCCCCGTCTCAGCCCAGGGAGGGATGCGGTCCCACGGGGAGCAGCACAGCATGGGGAGGGCTCACCCACCCCGGCACCCCCCCGTGCCAGGAACTGGCAGAACTGCTGCCAACTGACCTGGTGTCGTCCTAATTTGATTATTTTTCAGTTGCCTTCAGGGTGCTGGAGGATGTTGCATTCAGCCAGGACATGCACATGGGTTCACGATAGAGATTCATTAGGCTCATTGCATACCCTGTTAAACACAGTTACAAGGGCAAGTGGCTCTGACACAGCTCTCTAGCAAGATTTTCAGTTGCACTACTCTTTCTCTGTCTTTATTTATAATTTCTGGGAGGGAAGAGGGAGCTGGATATGACAGTAGCTGGAGAAACAGCCCATGTAAGACTGTAGGATAGCCCACATTGCTGTAATCCCTGTGCAAGGAGCAGGGAAATGTTATTTCCCAGCTGAGAGCATCTCTTCTCTGGTGCTGGACACATTTGCTGTGTGTCTGTGAGGTTCTGCTTTGTTGGCAGTGCGTAAAACACCCTCCAGAGGAAGGAAGGGCACATCTCTCCTGCTCTGCGCCGGTGGGAGTGAGCAGCGCTGGGCTCTGCCGGGAGCTGGCGGGGACCCAGGGTGGTTCTCAAGCCTTGATAAATCACAGCAGTTTTTTTCCCTTCTCAGACAGCCCAGCAGCAAAGCAAGACGCTGCTTTCTGAACTCTGGTTCACCCAGTTCCTCCCTTGCTTGCTGTCCCAGGCAAACTCACGCATTAGCTCCAGGCTGAAACCTGGGAGTCCCAGAACTGACCTTCATTTTCCTTTTTTTCTTTTCTTTTCTTTTCTTTTCTTTTCTTTTCTTTTCTTTTCTTTTCTTTTCTTTTCTTTTCTTTTCTTTTCTTTTCTTTTCTTTTCTTTTCTTTTCTTTTCTTTTCTTTTCTTTTCTTTTCTTTTCTTTTCTTTTCTTTTCTTTTCTTTTCTTTTCTTTTCTTTTCTCTTTTCCTTTCTTTTCTTTTTTCTTTTCCTTTCTTTTCTTTTCCTTTCTTTTCTTTTTTTTCACGGAGTTTCCAACAAATTAAGCAAGCAAACATCAGATCTGCAGCTGGGCATGGTGGGCATAGCAGACAGCAATTGCCTCCCCTTTGCCTCTACCTTGGTAATAGGGGAACCCTCGACAGCACCCCTCCAACCTCAGCCTGGCGTGACAGTGACCACACAGCTCGGTCCAAGGGACATTTGTGGCTGTTATTTCCCCCCTGCTGCCTCTCTGTGACACAGGCAGGACTCAGCCTCAGGTGTCCCTGGGAGGATGAATTTTTCTGACTCCTCTGAAGGTGTGTTTCCCGGGGAAGGGGAGCCTCGCAGAACCCCATGAGAACTGCTTTGTCTTGCATTGTTATGTACTGCAAGATGACGGTTATTAGCACACTTGAAGAAGCTGCCAGTTATCTTTCATCCTGCCGTGTCCCCTGGGAATAAGGCAGAAACCTCTGCACAGTGCCTTGTTCGATAGGCTCAAGTCTTAACATTGGGTTCTTTGGGCTGCTGAATCACAAATTAACCATGGGGCTGCTCAATTACAAATCCTCCGCAATAGCAACAGTGATGTGATATGACATCCATAGCCTGGGATGTCTCTGGTGTCTCTTGTCAGCCCTGCAGACTCACCTTCTAAGCAACACGGATATGGGACATGCAGAGTTTTGCTTCCCAGGCTTCCTCCAAAGGCAGCATCATCCCTCCTCCCTTCCTACCCCTACCCAGCCCCATGCTGGTGCATCCATGTCTTCCTGCAGAAGGGGCCTGGGGAGTGCAGGCAGATTGCCAGCACCGAGAACTTGTGACAATGAGTTTTCCTGATGGTCCCAGATTAATCACCACCTCTCACAAACGCTGTAACTTAAGGTTGTTATTTGCTGGCCCAGGAGATTCGTTACCAGCTGGGCTGCCTCACAGCGCAGGAGGAGAGGAAGGAGGAGGAGGGTTGGAGGGATGGACTGCAGACTGCAGGGGGTGGAGAAGGAAGGACATTTGTGACCTTCAGGACAAGGGCAGCGTTCTGCAGGCTGAGCTTCAGCTCTTCAGGAGTAAATGTCTGGTCCCAGAGAGTCACTGCAGCATCTTCCGTATCCAAAGAAGGGAAAAACACCTCCAAAGGAGTGTCTGCCTGTTAGATATGCCTGTCAGGACAGAGTCTTCTGGAGACATGACTGCCACTGCCTCTTCATTGACCTCTGGATAGTCCATGTGTACTTCCACATATTAGAGTTAAAGAATAATGGGATTTCAGCTGAACTACAAGGTTCAGCTGATAGGAGGAGAGTAGTACAGTTCCTTACACAATGTCTTTGTGCGTCTCAGGGGCCAGAAGTGATCGCAGACTCTGAAGCAATCTGTGATATTGATAGAAAGAATGAGAGTAACCCTGGGGACCCTGGGCAGAAGAAAGGCAACGGGATGGTATCCAAAGCTCCAGTTGTATGCTACGAGTTCACATCTAAAAGACAGAAAACAGGGAAAATACACTGAGCGACTGAGCAACTTTGTCACTGACTGATGGCTACCTGGAGCCACATGGCAGCCTGGAGGAGTGAAAGTCCTTGAAGATGCAGAGGACAATGTCTTTGAGACACAGAGGAGGCCTTGACTTGACCTGGCACACTTCATTCCATGGACCTGAGCAGCAACCTCCTGGTGGCACAGAGCTCTCGGCTCTCCTGGTGTGTCACCACAGGTCAGCACCACAACGTCGGCGGGCACCTGCCCTCCCAATCTCATCCTCTCACCCCATCCCCCACCATTTCTGGCTTGCTTTTCTGCTTCTCAAATGCTGTTTTACCCGCCTTTCTTTTCAGAGACAGAAAATAAAGGACAAAGGACCTGGTTTCCTTCTGGCTCTTGAACACAAGAGCCCTTGGAGAGGACCTATTTTAAGAAAGGAGAGCCTTCCCCTGCTGGAAGAGCGGCTCAGCGAGGGCAGGCTCAGCACTGTGCCCTCCAGTCGGGCACTTGAGACACCTGCTAGCAGCCACTTCAGCCGCCAAATGCTCATCCGGCGGCAACATCAGAAATCAATGTCTGCAAGGCATGCTCCAGCAGGATGCATGAGGAAGGTGGGGAGAAACCTCACCCGCACATCCCCTGCACTGGTTCACTGCGCACGTAGCAGCAACGTCACCTTCTCCTCGGGGTAGGCACCCCACGGGTGACTGGTACGGACACCTGTTGGGTGACTTGGACCCCCTCCAAGGCTGAACGCGTCACGCTTTCAGTCCACAGGGCTGAAGAAGCAGGAGGCAGTCCAGGCTCTCCTCGCTGACGGCAGCCTTTTTTTTTTCCCAGTATGAAAAACCCTGAAGCTGATGTTATACTGGCTGCAGAAGGCAGGGCAGGGTGCCACAGAAACCATTTTGTACATCTTGCTCTGTGCTTAACCCCAGGTTTGTGCTCCTGGGGACACGACTCACCTTGGAAAAGCCCAGTGTGTCCAGTCCAGCCTTGCCTGGCAGGTCATTCCCTGTATTTTTGATTCTCCACTCAGGAAGGTGCTTCTTGACATCTGTTCTGAATTTGATTCTCCTCTATTTACGTTTTATAGCCCTTGTTCCTCTCCCTTTGGTGGGGCTAAGTGCAGTAACTGGAGACGATATTATTCATATCACTTAAGCTTTCATGCACTTCACTTAAATTTTCTCATAACCAGCTTTATTTTTCTCTTTCTCCTGGCTGTCTTCAGCATTATTTTAGTGCTGGGTTTATCCTTCTTTCCCCTTTCCATAAGGTTATTTTTTAATGGTGTAAGCAGAGTTTATCACACTTAATAAACTGTTAAAGGGGAGCACTGAAGTGTTCTTGATCCACTGCAGATCCACCCTGAAGAAGACCTTGGACCCATGTGATGCTCCACTCATCACAGAGTGCAGTAAGCTGACGGAAGAGCAGACCTCTCCTCCAGGTTCAGCTCGGTGATGCACAAACTATTCAAGTTCATAGGAAAGCTGTGAAAAACTGCAGATCTCCCTCAAAATCAGCTGTGTGTTTCTCTCATGTATGCACTGGAGGGTCTGCTTTAAGTTCCTCCTCGCTAAAACCGTGCCAGCCCATGGCGAGCACATTTTGAAAGCTGCTACCTGTTCCAAGCACTAACTCCTGCTATGGGAAACAGTCAGAAAAGTGAGGCTGAAGACTAGATGTTAAAAGCTGCCTTAATTATTAGAGCATGAGCTTCCAAATCCCTCGAGAAGCGCAGGAAATGTTGGCCTCAAAAGTCATGGTGTGCTCAGAGAGGCGGGAGCCAGGGAGTTTTGGGGACATCTTGACTGCAGTCTGCCTGGCTGGCTCCGTCGGACTTGGAATCAGTCCGATTCATTGCAGCAGCTCCGTATTCAGAGCAGAGAGAGCAGACAAGGCTCATTGCCTATTCCAGCCAGAAAGACTGCAACAGTTTTGGGTTTCTTTTTTTTTTAAAAAAAACAAGGTTACTTGAGTAGATGGCCAGGAATAGACCCTCTGTCCCCTCATCCCCAAACTGGGTCCTGATGATAATTAAGCACAAACTATCAGGGCTGCTTTGGGAAAACAGTGGTAGAGCTGAAGCAGCCTAGTGTGGTTTTGTGCAAGGCTTTGCCTGGAGAATCAGGGTCCTCGCCGACCACCAAAGCCCGGAGGAGAGAGCAGGGACTGTTCAGCGTCTGCAAAGTGTGGCAAAGGCTTTTTCTCCTCAGCCACTAGTGGTTGGGCAGCCTGGCCCAGAAGTGGGCGAGTGTACTCCTGGGGGAAAAGCACATTCCCGTGCAAAACAAATCTCTGGATATATCGGTGCATCTCTTTGCAATGTGGAATGCATGAGGCTCACATCCCTCCTTGCTTCACGCTCTGTTCCAGTATTTATCCTCCCAGCAAGCCATCGCCACCTCATCCTCCAGGACTGTGCTTCAACTTAAACACCAGCAATTTCCCCTGCCACAGATGATCAGTGAAATTACCCACCTGATTTAAGGCCAGGGGAGTTAAAAGAGTGTTACACTCCAGGAAACTCTTCCAACAGTTTGGTTGCTTTTGCACCTCTCCAAGCTGGAGACAGACCCAGCCGCTTCTGCTGGCGATGGCACTGCTTTCCAAGCAAGACCCTGAGCATCTTCCTCCAGCAGCATCCAGCTTCAGTTGCCTTCTCCTGCCCCACACTGCTGGGTTCTGTTTGTGCAAAGTAAATGCAGGCAGATTTCCTTGTTGACCGCAGGGATTTTGGTTGCTCAGGTGGATCAACTGGGAATACCAGCATTTTTATGTTATTTATTTTTCTGCTAAAAGCTGTGCATAGGTCCGTCCTGTGCAGATAAAGCCCCATGTCAGTCACACCACAGATAACTCCCTAGCTTGCTTCCCAGCCAGGGCACAAGGATTCATGGATATTGATGCTGTCTCTGCATCCCCGGGAGGGATGGGGAGAGGGCTGGTTGCCCTCCTGCAGTGCCAGGGCTTACAATTTCTTTTTAAAAGCCTGTAATCATCCTCACTTCTGTGAGCTATTCAAGCATTTGCATTGTTTCATAGCATCTCCAGTGCCGGCTGGAAGCAGCTCCGGGTTTCGGGGGAGCCCAGCAGGACCGGTGCGGGGGCGTGCCAGCAGGCACCCCCCACTGAGCAGCAGAGGATGGCTGTGCTCCTGCCAACAGGTGAGCTGGTTCTTGGGCATTGCCTTTTATCAGGAAAGAAAAAAGGAGGGGGGAAACCCACAAATCAATTCTGTTCACATGAGATTTGAGCTGTAAAGATAAAGAAACGCCATGGAAAAACAAGCCCTGTTGTGACACAGCCACGGCTGAGATTCATTCATTTTTTAAATTATTTCTTTTTCTTTTCTCCTCCTGGTTAAAAACAAGGTTTGCAGAAAAGAGAAAGCATCACCCAGCGTACAAACATCTATCCAAAACCCCACCCAAAGGATAAGCAGAGGAGTTGACTTTCCCTAGGGTACAGCCATCTCACACAGACAACAGTGCGGACACAGAGACCTGGACCGGAGTTTCCCACTCCATCCCCCGGAGTGGCAACCTGTACCTGCAGCATCTGTGAACCCAAGAAAAAACACCTAACAGGCTCCCCTTTTTCTCCCCTTTTCCCCTTCGCTATTAGAGGCAGATATGCCTTCCCTTTGGCACTATTTTCTCCTCTAAGCTGTGTCATTCAGCTGGCAGAGCAGCTGTGGGGGCATGGAAAGCCGGTTCTTGTCTCACTCATGCCCACCCATCAGGAGAGAGGGGATGGCATAACCGTTCAGCTCTCTTGCAGGGATGCAAAGGACCCACTGCTTTCCATTAGCCACCCCTGCAGAAGTCCCAAGGTCAGAATCCGGCCCTTCACATGAGTCATCCCTTGCCCTGAGGAGCTGCAGCCAGAGGAGACCAGAAGGCAGGAGAGCACTGATTCCCTCCTGATGCCATCTTGCTTCCATGCTGTCATGCCATCTGTGGGCTTTATCCCAGGAACTCCTGTCACATCTACTCCCATTAGCATTTTGCAATGCTCTCTTGCCCTCTCCCAGCATCTCCTGACCAAGTCCCTCCGGTCACCCCTGCTCCTCATCCTTCATCCGAGGCTTCATCACGCCGCTACCCGCTTTTGCTGCACTCTGCCCTGCAGCATCTCAACGTATGAGCTGCAAACCCGGCAACCCAGCTCGCTAGCAAAGAGAGCTTCCAAACTGGAATTGAGCTGCTATTAGTTTACCATGTATTTATTTTGAAAAGATGCCTTGGGAAGGTACACCACTTCCCTTTCCAGTTAGAGGCTTAACAGCCACAAGCTTTCTTTTTTCTTAGAAACATAAATCCATGTTTATTTTGTATGTATCCAATTAATCCCCAAGGCATTGCATCCAACAGGCCAAAATGAGAGCTCTGTCTCCACCAAAACACTTCAGTAGAAAGAGGAGAGAGAGAAATGCTGGACCTTTAATAGAAGAAATACATCTATTCATTTGGGACCGAGTCAGCTTGTTGGTTATAAATGAGTTTACTTGGTAACCCCAAAAGGATTCAGTCTGTCTTAAACTGGGAAGGAAAGACCTGGAGAATCCATTTCCAGTGTAGCCACCAAGGAGCAGACAGACTTCAACTCCTACGAGGTTCTTCAGAGGGTTTGATTGTTCAGGATGCTCTCAAATACAAAATACTGATCTACCTGCAGCACTAGCCATATTCTGTTCCCAGCTAAAACTTGTGCAACTCTGCTGAAGTCAATTTATGAGGCAAACATTTAATTTAGCAAGCAGGCACACAATCCTAAATTTAAACATATGTCAAACCAGCTAGTAGCTTTGTTTTAATTAACTCTCAAACTTTGTGGCTGTCATTTCTTTATATAAATGAGGATGTTCTGCCAAGGGCAGGCTGTAATCCTGTGTGCATACCTACGAAACCGCCTGCTATTTCACAATCACTTTTCCAAGAGCTCTCGCAGAGGCAAGGGGATGTGGATGTTATTATAAGGGTCCATATGGCAGTACGCTGGCACTGCAGTATTAAATCAGAGGTATTGTAGCTTTCCAGCCTAGATTCTCACAGCACCAGGTAACGTATACGTAGCTTTATTGTTGTAGGATTTTAGTGGCTATGCATTATTCAACAGCGGCCAAAGTCTCTGCACTGCCAGAGGTGATTCGGCAATGATAAAGGGAATATGTTTTGCTCTAAAGGCAGGAGCAAAGGGATTTCACGGGTCGGTATCTTCTCCACCTACGGAGGAACAATGGAAGCATTAGCATTTCTAGTAAAGAAATCAGCTGGCAACAAATTCTCATTGATAATTAAAATGAAAGTACAAGCTGCCTTAACACGTAGTTAGACTTAGGAACTGTAACCTGCTCTCTAAATTAAACGTCTTCCTTGATAATTTCGCTCCCGCAGTGGGCACTGAAATCTGCTGGAAGATGCCATCTAGTGGGTTATGGAAGTTTATTTAAGTTTAAATCCACTTGCTGGGGCGGGGTGAGGGTGGCAAGAACTGCAAACGCTGGGGAGCGCAATGGGTTCCGTAGACTTTCTGTTGTTGTTTTTCCAAGGAATAAAAATTTCCCCGCAGGGTTTTACATGGGAAGAGACCCAATGCTTATTTTGCCAGTCCCCACAGCAGGGCACTGGACCGTCACCGTTCCGCTGCTGACATTAGCCGAGCCGCACGGCTGTTCCGCTGGCAGGGCATCTTCCCAACCACCAGGGCTGTTTGCTCTTCACTTAACTAATGAATCCACTCCTCATTTTTTGGAAAAGCTGTACTGCCGATGTTTTCTTCTTAAAAAAACCAAAAAAAACCAACCTCATCCCGTGCCTATAAATTCTCTAGTTTGCGGCACAGTGGAAGCCACCTAACTGGCACCCGAATGAACAGCGCTGCTTTTTAATGGGAGCCATCACTGGAGGCCTGACGTGGAGCAACCCAGCCTGTGGGTCCGGCCAGGCAAAGGGACCCATGGCGTCTCCATCCACGGAGCACTGTGTCCGTGGGGCGAGCTGCAGCCCCCCGGGGAGCCCCTAGACCCCTTCGGGCTGCTCTGCCCACCCCCCGCAGAGCCCGGCCCAGGCCCTGGGCCCCGTTTGACCCCGGGGGCCGATTCCCTCTCGCCGTTCCCCCCCGCCGGTCTCCTCCGGTGCCGGCCCCATCCCCATCCCCATCCCCATCCCAACGCGTTCCATCCCTTGCGAACCGCTTGGATTTTTTAGGGAGAGCATCAGCCAGCGCGGGGCGCCTGCTCGCCCCACAGCGCCCGGCCAGCTCCTGCCGCAGGGGCCGTCGCTTAATGAGCGCGGTTAGTGCCGCCGGGCTGCTAATTGCGGGAGCCTCTCTGGAGCAATTAACCACACACACACCCCCCCGCACACAAACCCCCGCCCCCGACGGCCGGTTC